>CAUYON010125339.1:0-58269 GCA_963573935.1 Arctocebus calabarensis
AATGTATTAGCAAGAAAAGAACAAGCGACCCCATCTCAGGATGGGCAAAGGACTTGAAGAGAAACTTCTCTAAAGAAGACAGGTGCACAGCCTACAGACACATGAAAAAATGTTCACCATCCTTAATCATCAGAGAAATGCAAATCAAAACTACTTTGAGATATCACCTAACTCCAGTAAGATTAGCCCACATAACAAAATCCGAAAACCAGAGATGTTGGTGTGGATGTGGAGAAAAGGAAACACTTCTACACTGCTGGTGGGAATGCACACTAATACATTCCTTTTGGAAGGATATTTGGAGAATACCTAGAGATCTAAAAATTGACCTGCCATTCAATCCTATAATTCCTTTACTAGGTATATACCCAGATGACCAAAAATCACATTGTAACAAAGACATCTGTACCAGAATGTTCATTGCAGCCCAATTCATAATTGCTAAGTCATGGAAGAAGCCCAAGTGCCCATCGACCCACAAATGGATTAATAAATTGTGGTACATGTATACCATAGAATATTATGCAGCTTTAAAGAAAGATGGAGACTTTACCCCTTTCATGTTTACATGGATGGAGCTGGAACATATTCTTCTTAGCAAAGTATCTCAAGAATGGAAGAAAAAGTATCCAATGTACTCAGCCCTACTATGAAGCTAATTTATAGGTTTCATATGAAGGCTATAACCCAACTATAACACAAGAATATGGGGAAATGGGCAAGGGAAGGGAGGGGCGGGGGAAGTTGGAGTGGAGGGAGGGTAATTGGTGGGGCCACACCTGTGGTGCATCTTAGAAGGGTACAGGCAAAACTTACTAAATGCAGAATAGAAATGTCTTCATACAATAACTAAGAAAATGTCATGAAGGCTATGTTAAACATTTTCAGATTATATATGAAACCAGCACATTTTACCCCTTGATTGCACTCATGTACGCAGCTATGACTTAATAAAAAAAAATAATATATTTATTTAACCAATTCCCCATTAATACATATGTAAGTTAAAACTAATACTTATTTACAACCTGCTAAGTGCCTAGACCAACCAGCATAGACACTCTCTGGATCCTCCTCCCAGTAACCATTCCCTACTCTTCCCAAAGAAAATCTGTTCTCTTTTCTTCTTGATCTAATATGTTATATGTAACTATTGAATACTTAACTTCAGTTATTGCATTGTATAGTTATAGACTTTCTGACCAAGATAAGTAATAGAGATTGAATGCACCCTCTGCCACAAACACTAAAAATGAAATAATATATATTAAATAAGAGGATTTAAGACATTGGACATCTGGCTCGGCGCCTGTGGCTCAATGGGCTAAGGTGCCAGCCACATACACCTGAGCTGGCGGGTTCAAATCCAGCCCGGGCCCGTCAAACAACAATGATGGCTGCAACCAAAAAATGGCTGAGCGTTGTGGCAGGCGCCTGTAGTCGCAGCTACTTGGGAGGCAGAGGCAAGAGACTCGCTTGAGCCCAGGAATTGGAGGTTGCGGTGAGCTGTGATGCCACAGCAATCTACCCAGGGCGACAGCTTGAGGCTCTGTCTAAAAAAAAAAAAAAAAAAAGACATTGGACATCAGCCAATGAAGGGCAGTAATCACTAAGAGACAGGAAACCAAAAAGTAAAGTGAGCCCTACAATTATCCTGGTTTACTGGTTAGAGAAAGTTTCCAGACTGCAGGACAGGAAAAGGCAGTGACATGAAGCTGGGAGCTCGGAGAAGCCAAGGCATCTAGAATTCACAGGAAAGAATACTGAAGAGGAAAGAAAGAACTGCACAGCAGAAGAATTGAGGAAGTCTTCACAAGGTTCCCCATGCATACCTACCAGTTCCTGAATGTGAGGAAATCAACTGAGGGTATAAATGAGCCATCCCAAGGGATTAGAGGGACCAATATCCAGACATTATCTAAGGCCAGGAATAGTGTCTGTTCCAACTATCTTGCTAGAAAGGCTCATCATTTATGGAACATCATGAAAAACTCAGGAAGGTTTGTCTCAGTAATGGGGTAAGATTATCCCTAAATTAAATCTGCCAAACAAGGCTTAAAAGCAATACTTGAAAGGATAGGACTTAACTATGTCCTAGAATAAAGCTCATGAACATTTACAGGAATACAAAAATATCCAGAACCCTACAAGGTAGAAGTCAAAATGTCTGCATCCAATCAAAAATTATCAGGCACACCAAAAGTTAGAAAAATGGGAACCATAAAAGTATAAAAAAAAAATTAGTTGAAACTGACTCTGAAATGACAGCTATTAATAGATAAGAATATCAAAACAGATATTAAGTAGCTCAAAGAAATATTGAACTTGATAAGTAGAGACATAAAAGATTAAAAGAAGATTCAAATTGAATCTCTAGAGAGAAAACTACAGTGTCTGAGATGAACAATTCATTAAATGGGATTAGTAAATGTTAAAGAGGGAAAGATTATTAAATTTGATGACAGAGAAATACTGTTTTCTTGAACATATTAGTTCCACTTATTTTAAAGTCTGTGTTTGATAACTCTAAAATGCAGATCCCTTTAGGTCTACTTCTATTTTTTCTTGTTTCTCTTGGTTTTCTGTTATCTGTGCCTATCTCCTAGCATACTGGTAATTTTTCATTGACTACCAGATACTATGCGTGACAAAAATTATATAGTTATTTTGAATCTCTGAATAGCATTATCACCTTTCAAAGAAGAATACTTTAGATTTCTGATGGTCATTTATAGGAGAGAAGATCACCTAGTCATGGATTGAGTTCAATTAAAGCTGGGTTTTAGTCTTTGTGAAGGCTAGTCTACTTCCCATTTACAATCATTCTTAGACTATAGCCCATCAGTGGATTACACCTAGAAGAAAGAAAGAAAAGAAAGAAGAAAAGAGGGGAGGTGTAAGGGAGGGAAGAAGTGGGGGTTTAAATTTCCAGGGGACAAAGGACTTGAGAACTAATAATGATAGCTAAAATTCATTTTTTATCTATTTTGTGTCATGTGTGACGTCTAACATACATATTAATATATGTTGTATATCTAATATATACATGTAGATGATACAGGTAGATATACAGACAGATATATAAATAGATAATTATGATATTTAACACCCCCAGTGACCCTATAAGTTTGGCAGGAGAGTTGATTTTTATTCTTCACAATGAAGAGATTGAAGCTTATACAGAATGACCATAAAAGTTCATGTGCAATTTAAAATTGTACAGGAACTTTATAGATACCTGTGTAATATAAGAAACTTACTCAAGGTAACATGGCTAACTTACATGCTTAAAAAGCAGGATTTGAACTCAGTTCTTTTTGTCTTAAATCCCAGATTTTCTCCCCTATATTATGCAGCCTCTCAGTAGGATACACCCCCACCCACTCATAATTCTGTAGTCAAAGTGGCCAACTTATGTGAGAGTATATATATATATAGACACATATAGATAGATAGATAGATAGATAGATAGATAGATAGATAGATAGATATAGATATATATACATATGTATATATATATATATATATATATTTTTTTTTTTTTTTTGCAGTTTTTGGCCAGGGCTGAGTTTGAACCCACCACCTCTGGCATATGGGGCTGGCACCCTACATTTTTGAGTCACAGGCACCGCCCAGTGTGAGTATATTTTAAAATCCCGAATAGGATTTCAAGAGATTGGGACAGGAAACGACAACCCTTTGGGTAGGAAAGAGTTACACTAGCCAACTGTTTGCAATGCAGATGACAAAATCTCAATTCAATTTAAGGTAGGAAATAAAGACAACCACAGCTGCCAACAATTACAAAACAGTGCTCGCAGACTCACGTAAATAGAATTTTGGGATAGTGCTAGCCGCAAGCCCACCTGGCCAGGCACACAAACCAATTTCATCAGGATTCAGTCCCACTCTTCAATCTGCTTCTGAATTAAGTTGGCCTTTCCCTCTTATAGGAAGGCTTTTCCTTGTGGCGCGTGCACACACACACACACATGCCCTTTGACAGAACCTAGTTCATATCTTTCTGGTTCCGTGACGTGAAAGGAAGCCCTCTTTCCTTGAATGCCTTATAAAAAAAAACCTCTGGACACCGGGGAAACAATTCTGTCTGATTGATCCAGTTTGGGTGACATCCTTATGCATTCTACGTAGTCAGGAGAAATGGGGTTCTCTATTGTCCGGGCTTGGATGATAAGCTCTTTCCTCTAACTTCACAAGAATCCCAGGATCTGAGTTGGGTGGGACAATAGTTCCCCAGTGGAAGTGTAGGTTCTGGATGAGAAGAAAGCACTACATGAGGTCTTGTCCTTATGTCCTGGCACTAGACCTCCCACTACAAGCTGTGGACATTGGTCTTGAGACTCTGCAACCAATAAAATATCGTAACCTCACAATTCTTCCCAGTTGTAGAGTCAGGATAAGAATAGACTGTTTCCTGTGCAATAATAAGAGAGTGATTGAACAAACTATTAGACAGCTATAAACTGGAACTCCATTTTAGCAAGTGCTCATTTGTAAAACCATGTTTAAAATGCAGTTATAGAAACAAAAGATATTTCTATCATATGTGAAAAAAGCAGGTTACAGACAGGATGTATAGCGGGGGTTCCTACCCCTACCTGTGTGTGAGAATCCACTGGGAACTTTATTGTTATTTAATGGAAAATTCAGTGATGCCTAATACTTTAAGTTACTGACTCTGCAGAGCTGAGCTGCAGTTTTCTTCCATTATTCCAAATTATTTGGTAAAATCCTACTACACATGGCTTTTGTGAAATAACATTTTAAGGGCTTACATAGATTGAGGGAGAGAAGAAAATGAAACTGCAGCCAACACGGGAAGTGTCTTAGTTACCCAGGGCTGCTGCAACAAATTGCTGCAGACCTTGTGTGTTGAAACAACAGACATTTCTCATCTCCATTCTGGAACTAGAATCCAAAATCAAGTCATCAGCAGGACCATGCTCTCTCCGAAGGCTCTGGACAGGAATCCTTTCTTGAATATTTCTAGCTTCTGGTATTTGCTGACAATGCTTGGTGGTCTTTCTGGCTTATAAGTGTATCTCTCCAATCCTTGCCTCCATCGTCACATGGCATTCTTATGTGTGTCTTCTTCCTCTACATTTAAATTTCCCTCTTCATATAAAGACACAATGGCTATTGCATTAGAGCCATTGTAATCTAGTATAGCCTCATCTTAAAACTGATCATCAGAAAAGACCTTATTTCCAGATAAATTCACAAAATAGCAATCACAAAATGTCTTTCATGCACTCACATAAATTCAATTTTTGATTAATGCTGGCAAAGATGCACAGATATTGAGGTTGAAGACTTAGACATATCTTTTTGAGGGGTGATGTAATTCTACTGATACAGGTAAGAAGCAGGACAAAGGATGTACTAAACAGGAAATTGTGAGCTACTTGGAAATTCAAAGGATCACTTAGCGTGATCTTCCACGTGGCTTGGAAATCCCAATTGTCTTAGTTTTTTGGTAGGTCTTACAGAGGACCTAATGCACACACACACACATACCTTAAAATGAGGGAACATTAAGACAATGTGACAGAGTGCTGAAATAAATCACTGGATTTGAAATTAACAAAACCTGGGTTCTCAAACAACCTTCACCACCAACAGATTTCGCTGCAATGTCTACACTGGTCAAATAGGATTATCATGTCCATGATTCTAATCTGTGGCACGAAACATGTCAAGATGGAAAGCACTGTTCACGGAGTACCCAGAACCCCACCTGAAGACTCCAGGAGGAGAAATTCCTTAAGAACATTCCTGGGAGCCTTGCTACTGGACCAAGCACACTAAAGTAAGAAAGAAAGGGAAGGAGAGGCAGATTAACATTACATTTTTTTTCTTTTTGTTTACAAAGATCCAAATTCACCTCTCTCCTTGGGCTGTGGTTTGTAGGGTAAGGTAGGAATGGGATGAGAAACCAGAAACCCCACAAGAGGCACTGTACATGCAGTAGCCCTTCTTTAATCTAACAAAGTACAGGAAACCATGGAGATGGTACAAATGCACATTACCCAGTGATATTTCAACGTGGAAGCAGCTCATCAATAAATTGCCAGCTACCGGGTGTCAAGGGAGCCCCAAGTTTTACTCTGGCCCTAGGCCCTGTGATTTGCAAATACAGTGCTGACATTTTAGTAAAAATACCCAGAAGGAGTTTTCTGGGTGCTAGATGTAGCACAGAAAAGCATATTAAGGATATTCCAAAATGATGACTTTTCCAATAGGTTTTTAATGCCAAACATATGTATTACTGACTGAAATTCGAGTGTTTACCAGATTTTGCAATTTCTCTTCAGTTACCCCAGCTGGTGTCTGACACTTTCCAAAATCTTTCTTTTACTTGATGTGTCTATTTTTAATCCCTCCGGATACTTTTCTTTTAGGCAAATTGGGAGGAGAGAATGCCTGTCGCTTCACGTCCTTCAGTTCATATTTTGCATGAATCAACCAGGAATTAACCATTAAACAATCACTTCATATGTCGGCTGTCAAATATTTCATTGTTGTGGGATGTATTTGCATATGTTGGCTTCTCAGCATTTCAGGGATGTGGAAAATATCAAGAAATTCTTTATGATATATCCGTGACAACAGTGGTAAGGAGATTATGAGACTAGGCGATCAAGGAAGGGCAGGAAGCCCATGTAATGAGATGAAGAAGAGAGAACAATTCAGGTGCCCTGACAACGAGCTGACAGCAGGGCCTGACTCAAATCTGACCTCCCTGGTTATTCCAGTCAACACTTGAGATATACATAGTTTTGGGAGGTCACCCTGGAACTAAAAGAAGAAGCAGGGAAGTGAAGCAGGCAAAGGAAAGAAGCCAACGTTGGGTATATTAGTGTGTAGCCAACATGTAGGGGCTATAGGGTTGTCCACATTCAGTCCTTTAGGAGACCTTTTGGGCAATGTAGAACATGCTCCTGGACAAAAGTGTCCAATGTACTAGTACTAATATGAAACCAGTATATAAACAACTATACACCCACACAAAAGAAAAAACACAAGTATAGTGTAGCAAGAGGGAGGAGAGAGGAGGAAAAAGAGAAAGAGAAGGCAGGAGGGCCACTGGCGGGATCTCACTTAGTGTGCACAATGTGAGAGTGTTCAGCATGCTCCCTGGTGAAGGGCTCAACTACAACTTGAAATTTACCTTTGAAAGGGAAACAATGCAACCTAAATATTTATACCCTCATATCAATCTGAGATTTAAAAAAAAGAAGAATTGTTTTACCTTAGGGGCAAAGAGTCAGGGCTATTGATTCACACAAACTTCCCTTAGTTACTGCTTTATAGCTATTCCTGTGGGGATTAATTTTTTGCACTTCTAGCCTGCTCTACTCAAAAGCAGAATACCTTCCTATAGCCCTATGGTTCAAAAACCCCGTGCCAAGGTGCCTCAGGGTGCCAAGGCAAATTTACACACAAGGCTAGGGGTATTTTTTTATTTTGGAGGGAAACACAACAATTTCTACTTAACACAGTCTTATGGGCTTAACCGTGTCCTCCTAAAAATCATCTATGTTGAAGTCCTAACACCCAGTGCCTTGGCATGTGTCCTTATTTGGAGATTGGGTCTTTAGAGAGATAATAAAGTTAAAATGAGGTCATTAGGGTGAGCCATCATCTAAATCTGACTAGAGTTCTTTTAAGAAGAGACAATCTGTACACAGATGAGTGCTAAGGAAAGACCATGTGAAGACACAGGGAGAAGGCAGCCACCTGCAAGCCAAGGAGAGATGTCTTAAAATAAAAAACCCTGCTGACACTTTGATCTCAGACTTCTAGCCCTTGAATTGTAAGAAAATAAATTTTCATTGTTTAAACCACCCAGGCTGTGACACTTTGTTATAGCAGCTGTAGCTGACTCATACACTCAGTTTCAACATTAGATTACATGATACCCCTTTTATGATATGTCTTTGAAAGGCTGGGTTTTTATCACAGTTGCTGTGGATAAAAAGTGAGAACTGTGAAAAATGTTTAATTTGCCACAGGAAATAAAGGTGATGGTTTCTAATCTGATTCCAAGCTTTGGGAAGTTGTGCAGTGCCCCACCAGGTGCACAAGTCCCCGTGGGAAGCAGTTGGCTTCAAGAATCAAATACTGTGCTCACTTAGGCATCACATACACTAAAATTGGAAGAGTCAAACACAAATATTATTCAATGTATTTGCATTTTTTCCAAATGGTTAGGATATAAATGCTCACTAAGTTGTATAGACCTAACTACTTTTAAAAAATGAGATTCTTAAGATATTTCTTTTGGCTTAGAGGTACCATGAAAAAATTACTGAGAGGCAAAGAGTGTAATGAACTAAGAAAATTTGGAAACTTCTACCGTGGCCCCAAAGGAAAATCTCAGGTGAAATGGCAAAAAGCAGCTCTCTCGGGAACTGTGAGTGTTGAGGGACAATGGACTGAGTTCCAAAGATGTGTGTTACCACTGCTGGCCTCAGTACCCACAGAAACTCTAAGCACTAGAAACCTACTTCACAGTAGCCATAGGATCCAGCTGTGTCACCACACCCAGAAGCAGGTGGCTTCTTAGAGTTATGGACTAGCCTACTGAAGGCACAGCTGAAGCACCAGCTTAGAAGCAATATACTGCAAGGATTGGGGGGCTCTCCTGCAATTAAGAACTGCACACATCAAACCTGAGACCTCTATGTGATGCTCAATACATAGATCAGGATCCAAGAAGGAGGAACACAAGTGGTCCCTCTGCCCTTCACACCCAATGATCAACTAAAGGAACATGCTCTCCCCATTTCTGCCCCTGCAACATGTGCCTAAAGTGAATCTGTACAGCACAAAGGATGTCTTGGAATGACCGAGGAGGCCTCTAGCTCAGATGTCTCACCAGGAGAATGCTGCAGGAAGCATCGCCAATTAAAAGTGCTGCATCTTTGCATTCACTGCATCCTTTGAATCCATTGCACACATTCCGCCCCCCAACTGTTCCTAGACAGTCACTGAGCAGGGTCGGAGTCCTAGAATGATGGCCCAGGGGGAGATTCATCTATAAGGCAACTTTGGTTCTGGGACTCCCACTCAGCCTGGTCAAAACTATCTCGTAACTGTGTTTCAGTGTATAACTCTTCCTATGCAATCCTTCCTTCCTTTTCCCCTTTGAAAGTCTCTCCCTGCTTACCCCTGCCTTCCCCTTTATCTTTCACAATCATTTCCTCCCATAAATCTCCTGCACATCTAATCTCATTCTGGCATCTTTTTGGAAGATACCAATCAGCATGCCCTCTTGTACGCTCAGTCATTGACTCTGTGTGTGTGTAAGTCTTTTTCACCCAATTAGATTGGGAGATGCTGTGAGACCAAGAAGTTTTTCTTATTAACTCTACTTGAACCCAAAGGGAACTAGACCATTCTAGAAAATATTTTGATCCATATGATCATAAAGTAACAAGAGCTAACATTTATTGAGCATTTATCATGTGCCATGTCCTGTGCTAAATGCTTTGTGTACATTATATCATTTTACTATATGTACTATTATCCCCATTATATGATGAGAAAAACCTTTGAGAAGTTAAGTTACTTTGTTTAAGTCACACAGCTAGTAAGTGGCCAAGTTGGGATTTAAATACTGGCTCAGTTAGTATTCCACATTGCCTTTCAACCTCTGCTTAGAAAGAGCCTTAAATGCTATCTAGTCTAATATCTCCAAGTGATCATCTGAGTCTTGTTCACCTATCAGGAAGTCACATGGCATTGGGTTGAAAACCTCTACTGCTGAGAAGCTCAGTCCTTTCCTATGGGATAGGCCTAGAAAGGAAATAAAATGTATTGAGCTTTTATTGGGCACTAGGTTCTGAAACATTGATCATTTTACCATAGCAGGTTTAAGATGGGCATAACAATCACTATCCATGAATTTGATATATATGATAAGATAGAGGCTTTGAGAAGTGAAATGATTTGACCAAGGTCTTATAGCCAATAAACACAAGAGTCATGATTTGAACACAGGTCTTTTCAACTCAAGAGCCCTTCCCATTTCCAGTTCTCATGTGGCTCTGACAGGAGAGTATTAGTAAGAAAAGAAATAAGAGCTAACATTGATCGAGCACTTCTTTTGTGCTAAGCTTTGTGCTGTGCATGGATTATCCTGTTTGGTTTTCATCATAGTTGGTGGCCAAGTCAGTCTGACTCCAGAACTCACATCTTTTAAAATGATGTGCTGTGGCATACATATTTCTTCATATTGAGCCAAAACCCTCCTCCTATTCTCTGGGCTGTTATAAAACTAGCCAAGCCTGTCCCAGAAAACCCTGTGAAGACAAGCCTTTGTTCCACTCAGAGCTGAACATTTTCCATTCTATCTTGTTTTTCTCATCCCCTCATCTCCAGCCCTATCTTCTGAACATGATTCCGTTTATCTGCATTGTTCTGAAAGCACTTGCTGATTGCTTACTGCTGCCCACAAAGGAAGCAGGAGGACCAAAACTTCCTGTGAAAGAGAAGGTCAGATTCATTCTTCAGACAATGGTGGAGAAAATAATGACTTTCAGGCATCAGCATCGGGAGGTGTATGGCGAGGCATTTTTGCATTCTGTGGAGTGTCACTTTACAGTGGACGCCTTCTAGGGAGAAAATGAGGCCGTGATGATATCATAATCCTCAGCAGCTAAAGGCTTTGGGATGAAACATGAATCAGATCAATCCAGTGTAAAATAATGCCAAGGATAAGGCATTCAAATCAAAACATTTATTACCTTCCACAATAAATCTGCTGCAGGCTGGGAACCTACCCCATAGGGTTATTGGAAGGATTAAATGAATTAATATATGTAAAGTGGTTAATGCAGTAGCTAACATAGAGCAAGTGATCAATAAAAATTAGTTAATATTAATATTTTCTGTGAAATGAAGCCAGCGTGATGAGAACGCCTAATTCTTCCTAGGGAAGAAATGTCAAGTAATAATAATAGTACCATTTAACAACCACTCCCCATGTGCTCAGCCTCTATATACATTATCTACTTTAATCTTTAGTAACTTATGGTAAAGCTATCATCCTCATTTTAAAGATATGGAAGCCAAAGCTTGGCAAATCTAGGCACCAAAGTGATGAAGAAGTTGGGCTTTAGAATTATATAGTTCTGGCTTTGAACTCCCGCTCAAGCATTTGCTGCATGACCTGGAGCATGTCATTTAATGTCTCTACCTCAGTTGCCTAGTCTGTAAAATAGGGTACTAAAGCAACTTGCTTAAAGGGGTGAGTTCTAATTAGTACACGTAAAGCAGAACAGGGCCTAGGACACTCTAGGCATTCAATGAATGTTATACATACACTTACATATATACACATATCTTTGCATATGTATGTATGTATATGTATGTTTGTATACATATATTTATATATGAGCTTTGAAGGATGAATAGGAGTTTGTCAGGTGGAAAAAGGGGGAAAGTAGGCATCTCAGTTTAAGAACTGAATAGCTAAAGGCCAACCAACCCAAATGCAAGAAATCACTAGTGAGTTAGCGGCAGCACAGAGCAGAGTTTGAAAGAAAATGTAGTCAGATGTGAGGGGAGAAACCAGAGTTTGGAGAATGTCCGCTCTGCCGCTTGCCACCTGCTCAGAGCCTAGCAGAGTTCTTGACTCCGCCCCCACCAATCCCAGCCAATGAGGATGGCCTCCTCGGCGTCCAGTTGCCAGGCAACCCTTGGGCTCCTTCCTTACAGTTAGAGGCCGCTTAGCCGCTCTGGCAGTGGGCGGTTACCCGGGCTCTGAAGAGAATGGGATCTCGGGCCCCTTCGTGGGGCCCCCTTACACTTTATCACAGGAATTTTATTTTTTTTGTAGTTCATATTTTATTTTGCTTGTAGAAGAGAAAGATGTCCCTTCTGAAGAAGGAGAAAGCTTATAAAAGTGTGTAACTTTCCAAAAAGTAAATAATTCCAAGCTTTCCTGATTCTGCCCTATCTGGACTTTCTTATCTTGTCTGTGGGAGACTCAAATGACTTGCTTTCCCCATTTTACTCCTCAAATAGAAAACCCTTTGGAGTCCATGCCTTTAGGACTGGAGAATAAGAGAGAAATTGCTGGAACTTCTCACCCCAGTGGCTGCTGAAGTAGAAGATTCTGGTGGGGGGAAAAAACTTTTCTTGGAGACACAGGCTAAACCCTAAGGATTTTTAAGATGACCAAGGTACCAGCCATGAAGAAGCTGCAGAGTTCCCCCAATGCAGGGGCTGTCTGGTCCATTAATGCCTCAGACAATGTAGCACAGGTAAGTCTCCCCTCTCTGCTGAAACCAGATATGTTTTTAAGAAAAAAGTGAAACGGTATTAGCTTCTAGGCCAACAAGGGAGAGGGGAAGAGAGAAGAGTCGTGGTGTAATTAAATTGTCAGACACATCCCTGTTGTATTAATGGTTGGTTTCCCTTAAAGACTAAAAACATGAACCAGAACAGTGAACTGGGCCATCCTATTAGCCAGTAATTCCAGGATGATGGAATAAATAAGCAGTGACACTATAGAACATCAGGTTAAAAATTAAGATGAATTGTAGATTTGCTACCACAGAACTTATGTTCAGAGCTCCATGGGGCTCAGGGAACATTCACACCCTCATTCTTTGCAGAGAGCCTGCCAAGTGTTGAACTGTCAGGTTTGAAGTCTGAGTTTGCTGCAACCAGGCATGTGACATTAGACAAGTTGCTTAGTGTCCTGAGACTTTAATTCCTTGTGTCCATGAAATTCGAAGAGGACTATCAGTGAGGCAGTGTGAGGACTAAATGGAGTAAGATATGGAAATAGCTCTGTGTGATGCTAACGCTTGATAATGTGTTTATAGGACAGGAAACAGTGTTGTTGATTTGAAAAAACAAAGAAAAATTGATATATACTGAGTGACGGGAGTCAAGGGTTTCTGTTTGTTAATGAGCATAAGCGGGTAGGCACGTTGTAAGTGTGCCTTTGTTATTGTATCTTCCAACTCCTGTGTGGCGTGGATTTCCCAAGATAGTCAGTGAGAGAGGGGTGGTGCTGGCTCACCTACAGTGGCATGCCTGGGGGTTCAGAGACATACCCAGGAAGGAGGACCTGGGCAGTGGGGGCTTCAGGACGCAGAATGGAGCTTAAAACTCACCAGTGTTTTGCATGTGGTCCAAAATGTTCCCAAGCTGCTGTTCTCTAAGGCTTAACACACTTGTTTGCACCCCTCATTGCTCAGCGCTTTTAATGAGGTCACTCTGTAAGGTATAGCCTCCCCGCATCGCCTTTCATCTCAGATTACAACTCTGAAGTGTGTCTGATCTAGAGCAGCTCCCTCTGGGACTGAACTTCCCAGCATCAAACTAGGGGAAAGAAAATGAGAGAAAGAATGTGAAGGAAGATAGACATTTCAGCAGCAAGGGTGAGTACCAGAGCAGGGGCAGAGGACACAAACAGCTCGGGTTGGATCTGCCTCTGAGAGCCCTGTGGCCTTGAGCAACTTGCAGAACTTCTCTGCTTCAGTGTTGCCGTCTGTAAAGTGGGGATATCATAGTACCTCCTCGTGGGATCACCATGAGCATAAAATGAGTCAAGGTGTGCCAAAAGTTCCTGGCACAGTTCCTGACATGTAGTAAAAACACCCTGGAGTTTGGTTATATTGCCATCTCATTTCTTTAGTAAGGATTTATGGAACCTCTGTTATGTGCTAAACAGTTGTTCTTGTAAAAAATGAGACTCACCTTCAAAAATCTCACCATCTATAGCGTGTGTGTTTGAGATGGCAAGCGAAAGAAATAAGAAACAGAGCATTATAATGCAGGGTGATTAATGATGCACTAGGGAAGTAGCATGGGCTGTTGTGGGAGCAAAGAAAAGGGACAGCTAACTCAGACTTGCGTGTATGCATGCATGTGTGTGTGTTGGATTTGGGGAGGAGTGAAGCCATGGACCCAAGTAAATACAACAGAGTTTCCTCCTGACAATGTCTAGAGAGATGGAGAAAGTAGAGGAAGATACACAGGTTAAAACAACCACTTCTTTCTGGGGAGCAGGGTAGTGGGACTCAGGGAGGTTAAGGGATGGGAGGAAGGCTTCCAGGAAACTATTGGATAGTCTAAGATCCCAGGCACAAAAGCCTTATAAAATTCTTCTCACCCCTACCCCACTTTCTGGGAAATAATGGGGACCCCAGGGTGCCTTTGGTTCACATGCAAAAGACCGTGAAGCTAGGAATTTGACGTTTGTGGAGCAAAGTATTAATTAGCACAATCTAGGCTAACTGGAGAGTGACAAAGCACAAGAATATATGTAGAGATGAGGATTGATAATGCGGTAAATCAAGTTATCGCAGGTGATGGTGGTGAGGATAGTTGGCCCCTACTGTATGTTCACCGCCATGTGCCACATTCTGAGCTAGAAAATCTTTCTAGAGTGTGAAGTTTCAGAACCTTCTACAATCCCTCAAGATATGAACAATTACCTTCTCGTGAGGTAGATGGCAGGCAGCACTGAGGCTCAGAAAGGTCCCCAGGACACCCAGCTGGCAAGGCGCAGAGCAGGGATTTGAACTTGGATCTGTCTGGTTCCAGAGTTCAAATTCTCTCTTTCCTGTCACACTAATCAAGCCACAATCAGTGACTGTCCTGGTCAGTGCTGCAGGCTATAGGGAAACAAAGACATAAGGCAGAGTCACTGGTGACATCTGAGAAAGAGAAAAGTGAAATGCCAGGCAGGCAGGTAAGTGTCCAATGAGGAGGGATCAGGGAGTTTCCGGCATCTCAGAGGAAGCAGGTGTGGCCTCCCTGGGCTGCATGCTAGTATAACGGACGACTCCTAGAAAAAAAACCAAAAAGGTCCCAGAGCCCTCCTAAACTACCATCTCCCCTTCTAACAGGCACAGAGCTTGCTGTATCCTAACTAATGTTAAACTGGCATTAGTAGTTAAACATGCCTTGTATGGCATCTTCATGGGTGTTTTTTTTTTTTTTTTCCCCAGCTGAGGGAATATAAATAACATATGCAAATCCTCTATCTGAAGGTCTTTTGTTGAAGACACCCGCTAGCTTGTCCTTATGCTGGGCTCCCTAATCTGTTCAGGGAGACTCTTTTTCCTTTGTTTCCCAAGAAAGCGCAAGAAGACTAATGGGATTAGACATGGGGAACGGGAGAAGCAGGTTGTGTGTGGGATTACCACAACTATGATTTCTGCCTTGGAAAGGGCTAAAAAGGGGGGATGCTTAGAACCCTGCCTCCATGCCCTAGAATAGGAATGCAGAAATAGCATTTGGCAAAAAGAAGAAAGGTTTAAAATACCTTCCTACAAGCTCTGTCTCTTGATGCCTGAAACTTACACCTCACTGTCATTAAAAATCCAGAGAGAAAAGAAGTATTTCTAATTTAGGGGCAGATTCCAAAACTTCTAGAAACCATTCTGTCCATTCTCTTGCACCGTTAAGAAAGAAAACCTTATGAATTAAACCGTCACTTGCTCTCAGTCATAAGATGTATCCCAGTTTCAGAGGTGTTTAGAATGCAGAAAGAAAAGATATATCTTAGAATAGGTGAAACATACCTAAAAACGCTGCCCTGTATGGGGTTGATGTGGAAATTAAATGAATTAATATGAGTAAAGCTCTTAGAACACCAGCCTGACACAGACTAGATACTGTTAAATGTTAGCTGTCATTTCAGGAGCATTTAATCCTTTTAACAGCATAGTGTTATTGTTAATGCCAACAGTGCCTAGCTGGGTAAACTGAGGCTTGATGAGCCCCAGGGTCTAGTTCTCCACTGAGAGGTGAATTGGCAGGTGTAGGGAAAAGGGGGCACTTCAGGGGGAAATCCAGGTAAGGGAAGGACCCAGACCTACGCACCTCTATCCCCTCTACCCCCATGGGGTGATGTGGATGGGTGGGCAGAGAGAGCCCAGAAGCCCAGCCCAGAGCGTGCCCCGCTGGGCTTCATGGAATCAGAAAAGGAGAACCAACATATCTTGGAAAGGTTTTCCCAATAACAGAAACCTTGTTTCCCAGCACAGTACATTTCTATTGCAAACATGAAACAATTATCTTCCCTGTCCAGATAGAACAAAATGTGTCCTAAAGAGATAAATGGCAGGCTGGGGCAAGTTTTGCTAGATGCAAGCTCAGCGCCCAGTGATCTCGCTGGCCTCTGATCACGGAGACCACGCCCCCTGCACTGAATCAATGATTACTCTGAAAAAAATAAAATATCTAAAGACTATTTTAAATTCAATTCTGAAAAGTGCCAGCCAGCTGTACCTCCATTTTTATATCACTCGTATTGTAGCCCAGAAAAAAGGTAATGAGTTATTTTCTCTCTCCAAGGGGTTCTTCCGGCTCCATTGTTACAGCATGAGATAATTGCGTAATTCGTGTTTTTTTTTGTTTTGATTTTTTTTTCCTTTATGGTCTAGTGTTTTATACTGATGATACTTGCTTTAGTGAGCCTTGCTGTGTCTAATTGCAGGCCCACGTGACAGGCAGCGCCCCTCCATGATAAATCAGGATGTGGGGAAGGAGTATGTTCATTAGCTCCTGACATGGGAAGAGCAATAGGCATTCTTTATGCTGGGCAAAATGAAGCAAGCTCCTTGTCCCATCTGCAAAGAAGCAGCTGCTCAGAATGGGGAGGGGACAGTGCAGGAGGGGCCAAAGAAAGAGACCAAAAAGTCTTATTGATGTGACAATAAGCTGTACCTTTGAAGTAAGGCAAAAGTGGGTTCAAATCCCCTTTTTGATACTCTCTTGTGTAAGATTCTGGGCAATGGGTTGAATAATAATAAGGTCTACCATAATGATGTTTTGGAAGGATTAAATAAAATAATACATGTGAAATGCTGAACATAATACCCAGTACAGAGTTAATCCCCAGTAAATGGTGACAGAGGTTATTGTCATTACTTACTCTCCTCTTCCCCCACCCCACCCCCGACTGGACACGAGTGCCTCAGCCATCATTTTGAAGATGTGGTCAGTCCAGATCCAGAGGAAACAAAGTATTAATCATAAAGTCACAAAGTGAGGGCCATCATTAGTGAGGCCATGTTCCAATTTAGTGGTAGAATGGAAGTGGGTCTAAAGATATTTTTTAGGATTGATGTAACAGTATCTTTGCCTGAGGAATGGGGTATCTTTCAGGAGAAAGTTCATCCTGACAGCAGATATGCTTAACTCAGTTAAATATTTGAGTTGTAAAAAGCAGGTGCTCCGACCATGGCTTGGGTCCCTTGGATTTAACTCTCGGCTCAGTCTTGTTATTCACATTTGAATCCCCATGGAGAACCAAAAGGTGAAGAGAAAAAAATAAAACAAAAACACTGTGAATCAATTAGGATAATTTTGGCCACAAGTAAAAGAAAAACTGAAAAACAGTGACATAAAAAATATGAATTTATTTTTCTCGTGTAAGTAGTCCAGAGATGGATGGCCTCGTGCATTGGTTCAAAAGTGCACTAATGCTAGGGCCTTTTTCCTCATAGTCACAGAATGGCTGCCCCAGCTCCAGGTGTGGCATCCATATTCTGGCAGAAAGAGGAGAAAATAGAGAGAGCTGTGTGTGGCCTTTTGTGAGGCAAGCAAACACTGTCCAGGAGAGCCTATCCTCTCTAGCATACATATTTCCTCATATGTCTTATTTGTCAGCATGATGTCACCAGCCTTTCTAGTTGAAAGAATGGCTGGGAAAGTG
The DNA here is from genome assembly GCA_963573935.1 of Arctocebus calabarensis. NCBI lineage: Eukaryota > Metazoa > Chordata > Mammalia > Primates > Lorisidae > Arctocebus > Arctocebus calabarensis. The sequence goes on from CAUYON010125339.1 coordinate 17,711, forward strand.
TTTATGTAAGTGTGGAGGCAAGAGAGGTAGTGATATTAGAAATGAGTATCGCATAAACTATTCAGCAGTGACTTGAACAAATGATTTCACGAAATCTCAGACGTGGGGGGTCCCAAGCCCATACTGATGAGAACAACTCCCCCAAAAGACATTTCTATTCCCTACCCTACACAACAACGGTTTGCAAACCTCAAGGACACTTAACCAGAGTGGTATCTTACAAAACTCATCAGAAGGCTGTGGGGGCCAGGAGAAGAGGAGACTTCCCAAATGGGAACATTCATTCACTCATCTAATATTTACTGGGTATAAATATGTGCCCAGAGTGATTCTAAGTGGTAGGAATAAAGAAGTGAATACAAATAATCACATGGACACCACTTACAGAGGGACTAAACGGCTGGCTGCACACCAATAATCCTGGCCCTCTGGGAGGCCAAGGAAAGTGGATTACTTGAACTCAGGAAGTAAGATCAGCCTGAACAAGAATGAGAATCCATCTCTACTAAAAAGAGAGAAACCAGCCAGACATGGTGGCAGCTACTGTGGTCCCAGCTACTCAGGAGACTGAGGCAAGAGGGTCTCTTGATCCTCTTGAGTTTGACGATGACACCACAGAACTCTACCCATGGTGACAGAGTGAGACTCTGACTCAAAAAAATAAATAACAGAGGGAGTAACAGGAGGAGGGTTCTAGACCTGTGGCATGTGTGCCCTCTTTACTTCTGCACCCCCGCCTGCTTCCATTGTGTGGTGGGGCTGGAGGAAATTCTCATTAGATAAGCCTTTGCACAATTGTGGAAGAAACCTATTCTTGACTCCTTTCAACATCCCCCACGGCCTCCAAAGACTCAGCCATCAGCCGTTAAATTCAAAAGCTGCAAAAACTCATATGGGGTTCAGTGGCAAGTAGCACTTCCATGAAATCTGACAGAAGCCAATTAAATCTTTCTCCAACTGAATAAAACCAGCATATTTTCTTGCAGAGATCTTTCTGACAGCTAAATTCAAAATCATACTCGTCAGTAATGGGATACTTTCTGTGATGGGATGGAGGCATTTTTCCTTCTAAACTCCTGTTTTCAAACTCTGCTGAGAAAATTTCTTACAGGATTCAATTTCAATATAATATATTTTTGCCTAAATTGGAATTTATACAATCAGTAGTTTTATTTAATAACTTGAAAATTAGTCACGTCTGGTGATCTTCTTGCAAGCTTTGAAGTGCCTTGAGGTTTCTGGATTTCAAAAAAGGGGAAGATGATAACGGTTTCTGGGTGGGTTTATCATTACTAGGGGTTTCATGGGGGGGCTGCAGCTCAGTGATAGAAAGAACAGATAATAGGCCCCCACTGTAGCCTGGTACTCAGTTAGGGTGATGTTCTGAGGTGTGTGTTGAACACCTGCCATGTGACAGATGTTTTGGGGTTACTAAAATGAGTAGGACCTGTGATCTTCTCCCAAAGAACCCATAGTTCTATTGGAGAGAAAAATTTACTAACGCAAATAACTATGAATCAAGATGATGAATAACAAATACCAAAAAGAAAAGCAAACAATAAATACACAACATTGGAGGTAGAAACAGGTTCTATCCTGGGAATAGATGTGCAGTGAAGCCATCTGATCTGAATCTTGAATGTTGGCTATATAGAGGCTTGGGGTCTAAGCCAAGACCCTATGCCAAGCTAGAACTCACATATTTTTTTGAGACAGGGTCTTGCTCTATTGCCCAGGTTAGAGTGCTCCTCATCAGACCTCACTGCAGCCTCAAACTCCTGAGCTTAAGCAAGCCTGCCTCAGCTTCTGGAGTAGCTGGGACTACCAGCCTACAACATCACAACTGGAAATTTTTTCTAATTTTTATATAGATGGAATCTGGAGTCTCACTATGTTGTCCAGCCTGGTCTCTCACTCCTAGCCTCAAGCAGTCCTACCACCCCAACCTCCAAAGTTCTAGGATTACAGATGTGAGGCCAGACTAGCACTCATTTTCTAAGGAGCTGAATTAGCCTTCTCCCATAAGAAATAAGTTCTTTCTTGGTGTCTTGCCTGACAAAATCCTCCTCTGCAGAGCTCCAGGAGATCTTTTCATACTCTCCTTCTCCATCACAAGTTACCCGTTTTTATCTTAAAAGGTTGTCAAATTAAGGAGGATTTTGTTCCATGAATCCCACTAAAGCTTTAAATAATTGGAAAGGTTTAATATGTAACTTCTTTCCAGATTTTAAATGTCAGCAGAGTTGAGCTTCTCAAGCTCAGCATTTGGGGGCCAGACAGGCCGCCCTGTGCTGTGCATTTCAGGATACGGAGCAGCGGCCCTGGCCTCTACTCATTAGTTGCCAGTAGCAACCCCCCAGCAAACAAAAATGTCTCAATATTGCCAAATGTCCTCCAAGGGCAAAAAGTTTCCCCTGTTGAGAACCACTAGCAGAAAACTACTAAAATTCTGAATACCTTTCCACAGTTGAATGTTTGTCTGATGGTGAACACTTCCCCTATCGAAACAGACGATGCCATCACGTACCCAATTGTTCAGGTAGAAACCGGGCTTTATCTCTGACCTCTCCGTCTCCGTCACCCCCATGTCCAGGCAACTACCGTAGGGTAGGTGGTCTAGAGACATTACCTCCTTCCCCGAGTCACTACCTGGCCCAGTATGACACCATCTTCACTTGCCTGGACCCATTCCTTTTCAACACAAGTATAATATATTGTCATTCCCTTGGTTAAAACGATTCGATGACTTTCCATTGTCCTTAAAATGAATATGATCATCTCTAATGAGGTTTAAATTCTCTGCATGGTCTGAACCATGCCAGGTTCTCCAGCCTCAACTCTCATCACTCTGTCTATTCAAGAGCCAAATGGGTTTTTGACATTTTGACTCTCTCTCTCTCTCTCTCTCTCTCTCTCTCACACACACACACACACACACACAGATCTCTCCTCAGCATCAGAATGAAGGTCATTTCTTTCAAAAACTTCTATAGCTGTCACATCCCAATCCAGCTCCTCAAGGGCAAGAAATGTGTCAGCTTTTTTGTTGCTATAACCTCAGTATCCCGCAGGCCCTGACCCACAGTTAAGACTTGGATGAGCACAGAGGTCTTTCCAGGGCTCTCTTGTTTCATAGACAGCCATTCCGAACCAACCCTGCTTGGAACAGAAAGAGGAGCCTGCAGTTTAAGGGACATAGGAAGGGAAGAGAGGGAATAGTTGGACGCTACCTCTCAAGACCTCCCCTCCATCAGCCTGATGTGTCCAGCCCCAACATGGTGGTGACGCTGTCATAGCCCTTGCCTGGAATTAGGAGGCATGGCTCTCAGCTTTCTCATTACTTAAGAGACTTTGGACAAACGGCTTAAACTCTCTGATTGCTTCATCTTTACATGCAGAAGTGGGGAGTATGACCTGGACATTTCTAGGCTTTCTTACTGCCACATTACTTTAGAGAGCGAAATACTGGCTATCACTTATTGAGCACCTATTGTACACCAAGTGCTTTGCAAATATTATTAAAATTAGCTCTTCAATCTTGTGGGGTAGAGATGAAGAACCAGGGCTTGGAGACATTTTGCCACCTGCCCAGAGACAGCAGATAAGCAGGTGTTGGAGATGGGATTTGAATCCAGGACCAAATAAGCCCAGAAAGGCTGGGCTCTTAGGATGAGGCTGGCAGGTTGAAGGGGCCAGGGCAGGGGCAAGTCCCTTTGCAAAAGGGACATCTGTAGGTGCAATTTTTAAAGAATATACAGTATTCAGAAAGTCTCTGGTGGAAAAAGGAAAGTGCCAATTTTATCTGTAGGCAATGCAAGCAAGAATGTGACTGTACCTGTGACCACAGACAAGGACATTTGCATTTTCTTGAGCTTTTGCTAAAATATGCTAGCAAGTTTCTGACAGGAAAACACAGCTAAAGATGGGGAAAAGAATGGAAAGGACCTGGATGTGGTTTAGACACGTCTTTCTAAATAATGCTCATTTCAAAGATTTATAAGCCTTCTCTAATTAGAGTCACATGTCTAAGAAAGGCATATTTTGATCCCAGGTCAATACACTGCCAAGATGCGCTAGATAAAATGAAAAGGAATACAGGCCTGGCTAATGAGGAATGAGGTTCTGAGGTGTGTGTGGCTGAGATGTTGATAGTCATAAACAGCTTAATTGAGTTGAATAATTTGGGTAAATACCAAGTTAAAGGATCCTCTCTGAATCCAAGCTCTGACCTGCTAGAATTTTTATTTTCCACACAAAAAAATCCTGCCTTATAATTGCCTGTTTGTCTGATCTCACTGGCAGACTGGAAGCTCTTTGAGGAAGGCAACCATACATTGCTCACAAACCCAGAACCCAGTACAGCGGCTGGCACCAAGATTTCCAATACTCTCTAGTCTCTGTTCTCAGCACCAAGGATAACTCCACTGAGTGAGGCAGCACATCCCTCAGGCAACCAGAAATTCCATTTGGATGAGGAATTTGAACAAGAGCCACACATGCGTTATTTACAGTTGTGTTCCCAGTACACAGTGGGGGCTCCATAAATATGGATACCATCCTAATTCTTGCTGTGTGACCCAAGTTACTCTTCGTGTCTCAGTTTCTTTATCAGATTGTTAGGAGGAGAATCAATGGTAGCTGCAGGCAAATAGTAAGTCCTTGTTAAATGTTATCTCTTAATATTTCCTCTTAGGGATTGAAGCCCATGGCTCCCAAATAACAAGAATTAAACCATTTAAATACTGATTGCCAGAGAAGATGGTTCTTATGCTGATCATTTTTATGCATTCAGAAAGGATAATGTGACTAAAATGTTGCATTTCCAAGAGCCCTTGAAGAAAATGCCCCAAAAGGCAATTGGCACATGACTGTTGCCTGCTCTGCGGTTACTTATTAGCTGGTCCATCCTCTACTAATCAAATGGCTTCTTTGATATTTTAATTTTGGGGGGGTTTGTTCAGTTATTGTTTTCTCTTTTTTATTAAATCATTACTGTGTACATTAATGCATTCATGGGGTACAATGTGCTGATTTTATATACAATATGGAATGTTTATATCCAACTGGTTAACATAGCCTTCACCTCACTTATTTGTTGCGTTAAGACATTTATACTCTACTCTTAATAGTTTTGACATGTACCCTTGCATTGTGCACAATAGGTGAGGTCCCACCAATTACCCTCCCTCCTCCCAGCCTATCCCTTCCCTCCCCTCTTTCTTCTCTTCCCTCCATCATTCTGGACTATAGTTGTGCTTTATCATTCCTATGAAAGTGCAGGTGATTACATATTGGTTTCATAATGGTACTGAGTACATTGGATACTTTTTCTTCCATTCTTGAGATACTTTATTAAGAAGAATATGTTCCAGCTGCATCCATGTAAACATAAAAGATGCAAAGTCTCCATCTTTTTTGACTGCATAATATTCCATGGTAGACATATACCACAATTTGTTAATCCATTCATGGGTCAATGGGCACTTGGGCTGCTTCCATGACTGGGAAATTATGAATTGGGGTGCAACAAACATTCTGGTGCAAATACCTTTGTTGTAAAATTGATATTTTCAGACCTTTTTAAAAAGAGGCTTCTCAAAACTCAGGAAGCAATGCTTGCTGGCAGGTACTTAACGATTTGAGAGACCATGACCCTAGCACTCACAAGAGATGGCAGAATGGTCGAAGTCAAGAACCAGATGGGCAGCCCGGATGCCTCTTTAACCCTAACCAGCCTCCTCACCTCTCCTCCCCCTGCCCCAAGCCAACAAATAACCTTCCCTTGTCCTCCATGTCTGGGTTTTAAATACCCCAGTAAAAGCCCAATTCTTAAGTTTCCTCCATTAAGCAAACTGCAGTCAGGGCTGATTGACCTACCACCCAAGTCATGGGATCTTTCCAAGTGTTGAGTCCAGTTTCTGAGGCTGCTTACCCTCTCTGTGACCTTGGGCTACCTGCTTCACCTCTCTGATGCTGAGTCCTCTCAATTGTGATTGAATCTTGTGAATATTCAAGATAACATGCCTCAAGACTGAGTCCGGAATAATAACAGATTTTTTGTTATGATTTACGATTAATATTATTCCACTTTGGGGTACTCAATGTACATCTCGACCACCCCCGTTTTCTGTTGTGTGTAATGCTAATGTTGGCTTTTATGCTCAACGAAAGGCGGCATGGCATTGGGAGAAAAAATATCTCCTAACAAATTGTCATTCTCGCAAGGTTGTCCTGGGGATAACAAAAGAAGGCATGTTTCTGTACCCTCCATGAGGCTGAAGATAATGTCAATATTTTTAAAGTAAATAAGTGGTGAATTGCATAGTTATGATAATGATAATAGAAATAACTGATGTTATTGGTTATTTACTATGTGCCATGTGCCATGCTAACCCCTTATGTGAGTTACTCAGTTCTATGCATTCTACAATGCAAAGAAATAGGCATTATTAATCCCATTTTACAGACGAGGAAACTGAAGTTAGATTAGTTGACATGAGTCGTATGGCTCATTAGTGGACTATACAGCATTGGAATCTAAGTTGGGTCAGACTATAAAATCCACATTCTTAACAATCTTGCTGTATTACTCAACAAGGCAAGCCTGACCTTTTCTAGGGGTGGGAAGGATGAAGGACAAGTATGTTCCCACTCTCGGAATAACAGAAGGGAATAAAACCACCCACTCTGAGGAGCTTTGAAAGGTAGAGAAAATACTGGCTGCATCCAATAGGCAATTCACTCCTGGTTCACCCTTACTCACCAAGGTCAATGCACACGGCATGTTTCCAGGCTATCCTCCCCAGCCCCGATGACAACTGCTGGGATTCTCCTGCTACTCCAACCATTCCAAGAGTCCCACAAAGTCTCCCTTCTGTCTTTTGTAACATCAGTAATCAAAAATGTAACCTGTTCATTAAACCAAGCCTGGGATCTAATCAAAACACTATTTTTGCCTATCATTTGTCTTTTTGAATATCTTCAGAGGTGGAAGCTCTTTTCTGGATGGCTCCTACATAAAAATGGTGAAGCCGGTGTCATTTCCTGCCCACCCTAGAGTGGCAGCCAGTCTCACAGTCTCATTAAGTCACAAAATGGGGTCATGATTCAGAAACCAAAGGTACTGATTCAAGATATTAAGTGGAAGAGGAGTCTCCTTCTCCTCCCTGTTAAGGATGGCTCAGGCAGTCACGCAGGAAGGAAGTGTGTGATGTGTCCCTTCTTTTAACCATGGAGAGTCCCCTAGTCTCCTTTGCTGCCTAACTGTATTGGCTGGAAAGGAAAATGTGGAATATGGGAAACCTCTTGGCAATGTCGTAAGATGGCTCTGTTCTCCCTGGGTCCAGCAGGTCAGCAGGTGCCTAAAGCTGGCCGATTCCCCCGCAGGCACATCTGTTGGTTCTCTTAAAGTTCTATACCACAGTGCTATGCTTTCCACTCTCTATACATTTTCTACCCACTGTGCTCTCCCCTCAGATCTTCATTTACTCATAGTCCACCCCTTCCAGAATCACAATATTTTCGTCTCCTAACCCTCTCGGGGAAGATGTGGTCAGGATCCCAGGTTGCTGTTCCCGCCCCAGATGTCACATCTGGTCCCAGGTGTCACACACCCTGGACTCACTGTTGAAGACACACACCACTTCCTCACTCAACAGCAGCTACTCTCTATGCCTCTGTCCTCTGGATTTTCCAGGAGGGTGTCAGAGACCAGCCCACCAGTCCGCTAGCTGAAGGGTCTCATCTTAAGCTCTTAAGCCATCTACAGTGTTCTCTCCCTCATTCATTTTGTGGGGAAGGACAAAGCACCTTCTTCCCTTTGGGGTCAGGATTCAAAGCATCACAGAAGCTGTTGTGGAAGAAATTGTTTCACATAGCTCTCTCTCTCTTTCCACTCTCTGTTTTTATATTCCAAAGTAGATAAGAATTGAGAGATCCATTCTCCTCTAGCTCTTTGGAGAGCCCTTCACAGTGGTCCTTCTCGGTTTTATTTGGAGTCGGAGTCAGATTTGTGGTATCTTGGCGCCTCCGTCTATACGACGCTACCTCTTAGTCTATCCTGTTACTCCACCGTTTACTAAGGGTTTACTTTGTGCTGTCTTGAGGCTTTATGACAACTCTGTGAGAAAGGTGTTATCACTACCATTTTATAGACAAGAATACTGAGGCTGAGCTTTCAAGTGGCTTTTCGATGTCACACTGCTGTGGATAGAGAAGTTGATACTCAAAATCAGGCCACTTTGACACCAAAGTCCCAACTTTTTCCTCTGTGGGAGGCCCAGAGGTACAAATATTTGCTGGAACGGAGACTTGGTCCCATTCTTTAGGTTTTCCACATTCAGTTCCAGACCACCCTCACGCAGCCCAGAAGAGCTTCCCTTGTTGCCAAAACGTTTTGAGCTCATCAGAAGTCACAGGAGGATTCTAGGGGAGAATGCCACACTGCTCACACTGTCCACATCACATGCAGCCATCTCATGGTAACGCACAAAACAAAGGGTCCCTTTTCTTTCTTTTCAAATATTAGATCGTGGTCCTCCTGCAAAGTGACGAGAAAGGAAGCTGAACCCCATTGTGTTTTGTCTGCCACAAGGGAAGACAACCTCTTCTAGCACTTAAAGGACCTTGATTTAATACATGGCAGGAGTCTTAAAGGTAGGAGCTGGAATGTGGATCAGAGGTCACATTTCCCCCAAGCAGCCAGCTTGGCTTCAAATAATAATGTCGCTTTCCAGGAAGCTGGTTTTATTTCATCCAAGGTTTAGAACCTCTGTACGTTAAACCAGCCTCAAAAAAACTCTCCCTCTTTCTTTCTCTCCCTCCCCGCCCCCTCATCATGAGGCCTAATGATGATGGTTAGCTCTTTATGCGTCCCTTTAGCTTTTTAAATTATTGTAACAATTTCGTCAGTTTAAAATGTGAAAAGAAAAACCCTAGACAGCCTGGGGACAGGCTGTGGACACCAGGGAAAGGCAGCCTTTCAGACCAATGCTAAGCAAGCCAGTCCCACAGCCTGCTTGTCTCATTAATGTTCTTTTGTCTACCCTGGATTTCATGGGAGGTTGTCTGTAATTGTGTACTTTGGGTAAATAGATCATTAGATCAGACTGATAACAGAGTGGCCCAGGTTACCTTTGAAACCAAAAGCAGAAAAGCATGAGGGCGTCTCCAGCTGTAAATGACAGCTTCACAATTCCTGTGCTTTTCAGTTAAGAGTCAGTCAGGGGTTTTTGTTTTGGGTTTTTTTTTTTTTTTCCAGCGTATATCACCGTTTGCCAAGGTTCACCTCTCTACTTTAACAAAGAAAAGGAAACCTTTTTCTTCAGCCACAACACAGTGCACAGGGCTTGAGGCAAATGGTTGTCGGTTTGTTTTGATAACTTGATATCAAGTTACAACTCATTAATGTAGACCACAAAATGTTCATGTAGATAATTTCTTCATTTTACAAAGCCTGGTTCTCAACAAAGCATATTATTGGCTCAAAAAAAATTAAAAAGAGTAAATGCCACAAAGGCCCAGCAGGTTCAACTCAGAAAGATAGCTGTGTGGAAAGCCTGAATCTCCCTGACTGCCTCTGCTGCTGATTTGGCTGGCGTCAGGAGCACGCAGGAGCACGCAGACTTGAACTTTGTGTTCAAGTACAGGTATTAAAATTCAGGCCAAAGACGCCAAGCCAAAGAATTTTGCTGTCACTCTGATGCCAGAATTTCAGGTTCTCGGTCCCAGCAATTCGAGGAAGGAATTGACGGACCACAGGAGTAGTGGCAAGTCAGGATTTATTTACAACAACTACAAAAAAACCAAACCTCCAGGCAGAGAGGACCCAGGAGGGGAACAAGCTCTCCTGCTCCCTCTTCGAGGTCCAGCCGAGGTCTGAGTTAGAGCCTTGGGGGTGGAACAAGCTCTCCTGTTCCCTCTCCAAGGTCTGCGTTGAGCTCTCTGCTTAGGAGTTTATATAGTCCTGGGAGTTGTTTTGCCTGAACTTCTTAGGGCGGGGGTCTTCATCAGTTACGGCCAGCTATCCAATGAAGACCCAGGCCCTGGAAACTGACATGACATTGGCCAGTCAGATGTGCAGAGGAGGAGACAGCAAGGCGCCATCCATGAAATGTACTAAGGAGACAGCAGTCAGTGTCTCCCCTAAATGTGTCCGGCCTTTCCAGGAAGCTGGTTCCTCCATCCCCACAGCATCAGCACTGCCAGGGCCAAGGCGGCAGGTCCTAGGGTCGCCTGGTCCTGCATCAAGATTAAGGAGTCAGTACAATCCAAACAAATGGATTCCACCAGTTAAAACCTAAGAGTTTCTCAGAACCACATAGTCATAGAAAAACTTAGAAGAGCATCTAACCAGCTGCCTATCCAAAATGGGAGAATGTAATGTATGGTAATTAACATGCTGGCCCTGGAGTCTATCTGACATAGTATAAGCTCTGGCTGTGCCATTTCTCAGCTGCATAGCTCTTGGGTAAATCACTTCTCACTCCAAGTCTCAGTTTGCTTATCTGCAAAACGGGGGTAAGTATAGTCCCTACTTTTCAGAACTCTTGTAACTTGGGTACCTAGAGTATCGAGACCTCTCTGAAAGAGGGCTGGCCAGAGAGGGACACAGTACTTAATGTGATCTGATCTTCCCCTATTTGTTGATTAAAAAATGTTTACTCTGGTTGTTCCCACGTCTTTGTGATTGTGAATTGAGCTGCTGTAAACATACGGGTACAAATGTAATAAATGGATAAATAATCTGCAGTATATGATACCACAGAATACCATTTAGCCATAAAGAAAGACGGAGCCATCACATCTTTTTATTTACTTGGAAATATTTGGAGAACATCCTCCTAAGCAAAGACTCGTAAGAATGGAAAAGCAAGCACCCAATGCGCTCAATTGCGATATGAAACTAGTAGATGAACAGCTACACTCCCACACAAGAGAAAAACACAGTTAAATTCAAGGGGTCTTTGTAAGCTTAGTGTTGGGGTATATGGCACACCTCCTGGGTGAAGGACTCAATTGCAACTTGGACTTTACCTAACGAATGCAGCAATGTAACCTAATTGTATGTAACCATTATATTAATCTGAAATTTTTAAAAAAAATGTTTACCTGGGGTCTAGCACATATTCTAGGCTCATTAAAATAAGATGGATTAGGAAGTTCTTCCCTTCTCGGACTCCCTCTCCTTCCTCCCCAACTCTGTGGAGTTTCGCAGGCGTAACCTTCATCTCACACCTGCCGGTATCACCACCAACAGTCCATCCACCAGGGCAAGAACCACCACCAACAATCTTTGAATTCATTTGCTCATTCAACAACTATTCAACACTCATCAGGTGCCAGTAAAGACTCATAGAAGAAACACAATATTTTTTGAATAAATTAATACAGCCTCTTCCCCAAACATTTGACCCTTCCTCCACTAGTGGCCCTTCTTGAACATCAACTTTCTCTGAACAATATAAATCCTACTTTAAAATTATTTTTCTTGGTATTTGTAAAAAATTTTCATTTTTGACTTTAGCTTTTCTAGATAATTGCAAAATATTCTAGAAATCTGTTTACTTCTAGGACATGCCCTCCCAGCCATCTTAGCTGAAATCTCTTTGAATACTTGATATCAAGTATTCCATAGAAATTAAGGTTTCTCACAAAGATGCCTCTTGCTTTGTTTTTAGAAGTACACATGGCTATTCATTTTGTCTTGTTTCATTCATATTCATATTCACTCATTCATATTAATTTCATTTTCTATGGTCCCTCACCCATCTTATGTCAAAGTTCTTTCTAGAGATTTTGGTCGTGAACTTATGTCAATCTTCTACCAGAATTTTAGACCATTTCCTTCTAAAGTCTAGAGCAAAGTGTGACCAGAATTCTCTAACTTTCCAATACGATATCAACTACAAGGTAGAGATAATGTGGTCAACTTTCCCCAAAGTTGTCTTCAAATTTTCATTCTTGATTGGGTCCTGGTGCCCTTTTTACTTTATTCCTTTGTTTGTTCAGAGATTAAATTCCTGGCAATGCAAATGAGAACTATATCAGATGCTTCACTTTGGGTTTGTAACAGAGGCCTGAAGAATTGGCCTTGCATAGCTGCAATATCTTGTGTCAGGATCAATTTTGCCATGTCTGGCATTTGCCTGTGTGTTCTGAAGTTCTTTTCCCCCAGCAGATTTTTTCCAAATTATTCTGTTCTCACCCAAATGCCTTTTGAAAACTAACAATTTTATTGAAGTATAACTTACGCAGAGAAAAGTACACAAACAGAAGTGTGCAGTTTTATGAATTTTTACACAGTGAAAACTCTTCACCATGCAACTCTTCACCAAAATCAAGATACAACACATCACCAGAGCTGTTATTTGAATGTTTGCCCTCTCCAAAAGTCATGTTGAAATTTAATTGACATTGTAACAGTATTAAGAGATGGGACTTTTTTTTTTTTTTTACTGATATATAGTATTTGTACAGGGAATATATTTTTAGTATTTACAAGGAACATATTTTGTTCCATGCTTAGAATGTGAAGCAAGCCAGAGCAGCCAGGGTGTCCGTCACCACATGCATTTATCATTTTAATGTGTTAAGAACAGTTAGAGTCTGGGCTATTTTAAAATGTACAATACATTGTTTTTAAGTATTGTCACCCTACTCTGCTATGAAACATTAGAACTATTTCTTCTCTCTAATTGTATGTTTGTATCTGTTAACCAACGTTTGTGCAACTTTCTCTGACATACACACACACCCTTCCCAGACTCTGGCAACTATCAATCCACTCTCTATCTCCATGAGATCAACATTTTTAGCTCCCACATGTAAGTGAATACATGAGAGTTTTGTCTTTCATGTCTGGCTTATTTACTTAGCCTTCAGTTGCCTTTAAGAGGTGGTGGGAGTGCCCTCATTGGTGAGACTGGAGCCATTACAAAGGGTGAGTTTGGTCTCCCCTCACTCGCTATCTCACCGTCCCACCTTCTGTTATGGAATTACAGAGCAAGAAGGCCCTTGCCAGATGCCAGGCCGTCAGTCTGGGACTTCCCAGACTCCAGAATTACAAGCCTATAAAATGTTTATTATAAAGTCTCTGATACAGAGACTATCAGGTATTCTGATATAGCAACACAGCACAGACTGAGACAACAAGAACTCCAAACCCCCTCAAACTTCCCTCCTAACACAAACTCCCTTCTCCCTCATGCTCAACACCATCCAGACTCTCACCATTAATTATTTTGCCCTTTTCCTGAACTTCATATAAATGAATCATACAGTATTTGTTCCTTGCGATTTAGCTTCATTTGAGCAACCTTATGTTTATCAGCGTCTTTATGTTTTTTGCGTGTAATTGCTATTTATTCATTTTCATTGCTATATAGGAATTTACTATGCGAATGTACAACAATTTATCAATTTACTTGTTGAAGGACTTTTGGGTTGTGTTTTTCTGGAAAAGGAGGTGGAGCTATTATTGAAATGCTATGACTGGTTTTTAATACACGCATGTTTGTGAGTAGATGTAGATTTCCCATGGGTGGAACTGCTGGCCAGAGGATATGCATATATTTGCCTTTAGTAGATACCGCCAAATGGTTATCCATAAGGTGATACCACCTTACGCTACACCCAGCAGTGAAGGAAAGTTCCAATTGCCCCTCATCCTCAACAATCTTGGTGTTGTTGGTGTTTTGACTTTCAGCTATTCCGCTGGGTGCTCCATAGAATCATATTGTGGGTATGTTTTAATTTGCATTTCCCTAATGCTCATGAGGTGGAGCAGGTTTTCATAGGCTGTTTGGCATTTGGATATATTCTTTTGTGAAGCTCCAGTTCTAGTCTCTTGATCATTTTCCTATTGTTACATACATCTAAGATCTACTTCTAGGAAACTAGCCGTTTTAAACAGCGTAGATGAGAATAAAAAATCTGAATTTGGGGAGCATAAAGACTCTTTACTTAGTCATTCCACTTTTAAGTATTGATCACACAAAAATATTCCTGTAGATACTGTCCTCTGTATGGTAATGTATTTAGTACATATACACATATACTTGAATAGATAGATAGATGCTTAACCATAGCTGCATTTTGTCAAAAATCTTTCAGTTGCAAGTAACCAAAAACCCTCTCAAACTTACACAACCAAAAAAAGTATATAAAAAGGGATCAGAGGTTCACATTACAGAAAACTCTAAGGGAGATGGTTTCAGGCATACCTGGATCCAGGAGTTTAGACAAAGTTATCAAGATTTTGCCTATCTAAATAAAACTGACTTTCTTTCCTTCCACAGATGGAATAGAGAAGGTTTTATTCTCAGGCAAGAATTCTCCACTGAGTGTCAAAATGGACACTAGCAGCTCCAGGTTTAAATTCTTTTGGCTTAGAAATAGCAGGGGGGAAAGAAGCTTCTCGTTCCCCAAAGAACCACCAAGTGTCTCAAAAGAACCACACCTTAATTATGCGCTTAGAACCAAGAGACCAGACTCGCTCATACCCAAACCACACCCACTGAGGATGGAGGGGAGTTAGCTCCTGAGAGGAAAAGCTGTGTGTTTTGACAAAAAAAGAGCAGCCCAAATGTTGACAAGGCAAAAATGATTAATGTCTACTCCATCAGCATCAATCACATGATTGAAACACTATGACAACCCAATGGTAAATCAAAGAGTAAGTCATGTTCACATATACTATGGAATATTGTGCAGCTCCCAAAAGGAATAAGTTAAATCCATACATACAAACATATAAAGATGGCCAGTGTGTATAGTTTGGTGGGGGAAAAAGTGATGCATGTATGTACAATATTCTGAGTATGACCATATACAGTAGAACCTCTGTAGTTTACCACCTTCCTACGGTGGCCACTTCCTTCAGTTGACCTAATTTTTATAGACCAGACATGCACCACACCTATGTATCGATATGTATGTGTGCTTGGTTCCTTGCCCATATGTATCAATATGTATGTAGGCTTGGTTCTTTGCCCACCTCTGTGTGTTGACCAGTTTGTTACAGTCCCTTGGGTGGTCAATTTACAGAGGTTCTATTATAATCTATCATCCAAACTGGACAATTTTCAGAGTGAAATCGGATGCTATAATCTGTTATACTGGAATAATAGGTATAAATCAAGATTGTCCTGGGCAAGCATGTATGTATGGCGGCCATAAATAGAATCCCATTTTTATTTAAATATCTATCTATATATCTATAGCTATGTCTGTATGTATCTATCTACCTACTTTCTATTTGTATTGTTTTTATTTAAGACTTGGAACTTGACCCTAGGAAGTGTGAGAAGAGGCTAAGAGGAGATTCTTTGGGATTTGTTGTTTTTTTTTTTTTCAATTTTTTATTTGGGATGCAAATTACATGCAGTAAAATGTTTAAAACTTAAGTTATAGCTCAATATAAATTTACATATCTCCCACCTGCTAACCACCACCTTTATTTAATCGATTATAGAACATTCCAATCACCCCAGAAAATTCTCTCTTGTCTCTTTCCAATCAATACCACTATTCTAACTTCTTTCACCATAGATATTGTGCCCATTCTCGAACTTCAGATAATGAAACCATCAGACATATTCTGTTTTGTCTCTGGCTTCTTTTGTTCACCATTAAATTTAATCAATGTTGTTGCACATATCAGCAGTTCATTTTTCATTGGAAAATAATGTTTCATTATCGGGATTTACTTCAGTGTATTTCTAGTTTCCAGTCCATTCATGAACATAAGGAGTGCTTTCCATTTGGGACTCTTATGAGTCAAGCTGCTTGGACATACTTTTCGGGTGAACATACACACTAGATTTTCTCAGCTGGGTTGGAGACGAGGAATATGTTGAGTTTTATCAGAAACTACCAGTGTTCCAAAGTGTCGGCCACGGATACTTGTTCCTGTTGCTTCATATCCTCATCAAAATTTAGTCCTTTTAATTTTAATCACTTTGGTGAACATGTAGTGATACTTCATAGTGGTTTTAATTTGTATTTCCCTAATGAGAAATGATGTTGACTGTCTTTTCTTGTCACTATGGATCCTTTGATTTCTTCTTTTGTAAATAGCTGTTCCAGCCTTCTGTCTTTTTTAAATTGCCTTTTGTTACTGATCTGTAGGAGTTCTTTGTATATCCTACATACGAGTCCTTTGTCACATATATGCATACATATTCACCCAGTTCCTTTCGATTCCTTTAATGGTGCCTTCTATGAGCAGAAGCTCTTAAATTTAACAAGGTCAAATGTGTCAATTATTTTTATTATTGTTGGTGCTTTCTTTCTATATTTACTGGAAAGCCACAGGACATAGCTGTTCATATTGCTTTAAACCATTGATTTCCTATCAGTGTGCACATACATTTGCTCTTTGGTCTTTTAATTCTTTCCTTTGGGATAAACCTCCTGAAGCCTGAAGACTTGCTTTAGCATTAATATTTCTTGTAATGTGAGTCTGCTGGTGGTGAGAAATTCCTTCAGTTTTTGTCTACCTGCAAATATCCTTATTTTGCTGCCATTTTTTGAAGAACACTTTGATTGGTATAGAACTATTAAGTGGACAGGTTTTTGTTTTTCGGTGTTTGTTTATATGTTGGGGTGGGGTTTTCTGGTTTTTTGTTTCAGCCCTTTAAAGATGTCATTCCATTGTTTTGTGGCTTCCATAATTTCTAAGAACTCGTCACACTCTGAAATTTTAGTTTGTCTAACCTTTTTACTTCCACAGCTTTCCAGTATTTTGCAAATCTCTTTGTAATTTATCCTTTTTTCTTGTTGTGCCATGAAAATAATAGTTTTCTACTAAGTGCTACAATCTGCTCAGAAATTGAAATCAAGCTTTAATTTGGGGGGATTTCAAATGAGGGGAGTTGCTTCCCTTCTCCCTTCTCTCCTTCATTCCTTCTTTATTTTTTACTTTTTGTTTTATTTGTTAATTTTAATCATTAATTCATTTAACTCATTAATTTTTTAATCAACTTTTTGAGGTATGATTCACATATAACAAAATACACATATTTTAAGTCGATGTTTTAGTGAGATGTGATGTCACGGATGTGTGCACTGATGTGGCCACCATCCCTGTCAAGATGGAGAGGATTTCCATCCTGCCTCCTACCACTTTGAAGTCAGTCCTTTCCTGCTACCCTCAACTCATCTATATTCTATCAGTACTGGTTAGTTTTGTCCATTTTCACAGTTCCTATAAATCAAATCCCATAGGATGCACTTTTCTGTGTCTGGCATCTTTCATCCATCTTGTTTTTGAGACTCATTCATGTTTGGGGGCACAACAACAATTTGTTCCCTTTTATCACTGAGTTATGTTCCATGACATAAAGGTTCCAGAGTTTTGCTCATTTGCCTATTGATGGACATCTGGGTCAGTTCTAATTTTTCTTCCTTTTAAAAAGGCCAAAACATGGCTTGGGCACCTGTAGCTCAAGCGGCTAGGGCACCAGCTATATATACAGGAGGTGGGCCAGTTCGAGCCGCTGCCAAACAGCAATGACAACTACAGCCAAAAAAAAAAAAAAATAGCTGGGCATTGTGGCGGGTGCCTATAGTCCCAGCTACTTGGGAGGCTGAGGCAGGAGATCGCTTAAGCCCAAAAGAGTTTGAGGTTGCTGTGAGCTGTGATGCGACAGCACTCTACAGAGGATAGTGAGACTCTGTCAGAAAGAAAGAAAGAAAGAAAGAAAGAAAGAAAGAAAGAAAGAAAGAAAGAAAGAAAGAAAGAAAGAAAGAAAGAAAGAAAGAAAGAAAGAAAGAGAGAAAGAAAGCTGAAACTATGAGTGATTTGCTGGTGCATCTTAGAATTGATGCTCACACTGGTGAGAGAGTGCAGTCTCCCTCTTTGCATAAGCTGCAGCCTGGTGGGGGACTCCTGTTGAACAAGTAATTTCAAGCTTGATGAGTGTTGCAGAAAAGGCAAGCATAGGTTGTCACAGGAGCAAACAGCAGGAAGACCTAGTTTAGTCCAGCGAATCAGGAAAAGCTCCCCAAAGAAGCGTCTGAGAAGAAAATCGAGGAGGACACAAAGAATGAGGCAGGCTAGGGGGTGTAGACGGTGGAAGGCAGAGAGACTCTAGTGCATCACTGAACATCTACGTGGTGAAGCAGACAGCATTGATATTATTTCACTTAATCTTGAGAGCACCTGTGGGAAGTGTCCCACCTTAGGAGTGTGGGGCCCAGATTCAGGGAGATGAGACAACGTGTACCAGGGACACCGTTAGTGATAATAGCAAGATTCAAACCCAGTCCGGCTTCAAAACCTACGCTCCCCACTGGCTTGAAGCCAAGCCTGGTTAGACTGATTCCAGGGAAGATGGAAATAAAGGGACCCATTCAAGAAAGATCAGCATGTTCCCGGCAGTAAGGACACTTCAAAAAAACCCTACAGTATTGAATGAATAGATGTCTAAGAAAAGGGAACTCTTTAGCATCTTCCCTGTATTTCCTCATTTGGATTTAGTTCATTGCTTAGAAATAAAAAGTGAAGATGCTCCTCACTGCCAAATTTATCAAATCAGATACATTTTACCCTCACAATGTCATTTTACCCTACAAATGCAGATTTGCTTATTTGTGTGTGTTTCGCTTTGCTTTGTTTGGTTTGGAGTTTCATTGTGTCTTGTGTTCTGGTCAGAGGCAAAAGCTGAAAGAAGACAGGATCAGAGAAATAACAAGAGTTGTTTACAAGCTAAAGGGCAGAGGCATCTATCGGGTAACCAGAACCAGAGAACTAGAACTGCCAATTAATGTTATGGTCTCAGAAGCAGTGAGCAGAGAACACAGCCTAAACAACGAAAATGTCTCTGTGAACTTTCATATTTGGTGTTTGTCTGCATGTAATTTGTTCCCTTTTACATGAAAATAAGTGGTATTAACTGGGAGATGTGATTAGAATACTAGCGAAGACTCTCTCTATAGAAGACACGCGGGCAGATGTCCAACAGCCAAAGGAGAGCAGAGACAATTGCAGGAATCATGGTCTTCTTAAGAAGTGAAGGGCATTGGGGCCGAGATTACTTTGTTTAAGAGAGTCCCAGGACCCCCACCTGGAGGCCTGACAAAGTAATAGTAAAGATGCAGATGTGGCAAAAAAAAAGTATACATATTTTAAGAAAGAAAAAATATTAAACTTGTAATATGTCGTGTTTGACTCCTACAATTACAATAGACGCTCTACATTCTACAATTACAATAGATTCTCTACGTGGCACACACATTGTGGCATATCTGTACAAAGGAATATTATTCAACCCTAAAAAATGAAATACTAATACAAGCTTCAATATGGATGAACACTTTATGCAGCATGAAAGAAGCCAGTCACAAAAGGACACATATGATCCATTTATGTGAAAGTCCAGAACAGGGAAATCTATGGAAAATGCAAGTATTATTTGTGATTGCCAGGGCCTGGGAAGACTTGGGGAATAATGGGGTGATATGTGATGAGCTTCTTTTTGAGTTGATGAACATGTTCTAAAATTGGCTGTGGTGATGGTTGCACCTATCTGTGAATATAGTAAAGACCATTGAACTGTACACTTTAAACTGGTGAGGTGTACCATGTGTGTGAATTAGAAAACTGTTTAAAATAAAACTGTTCAATAACAGTGTTTTAAAAATAAAATGAGAAGATGACATGTGCTCTGGAGCAAGAATTTGTGGGTTCAAGCTGCAGATCTATCAGTTGATTGCTGTGCAACCTTGAGCTACAGGCCCAGGCCACACTTTCCTTGTCTAACACATAACAGCTGAGGATGGCAGAAAATGATATTAAAATGTTTAGCAATCACTATGGCTAGGACACTGGACCAGCCATTGACCCTTTTGTTTCCAGATCCTGTGAAGGTCCAGGGGGTTGCCAGAGAGACTAGGATTCTCTGATGGGAACAGGTTGTAACTCTTTGCCAACCAATACAAAATTGCACCTTTAGGTTTCCAAGGTTAGAGTTTGCAACCATGAGAGAAGCCAACTGAGATTTTAGGTTTGTCACTAGTGGCTTCTGAAGGTTATATCAGTGGCCTTGACTTTGGACTACATTTCCTCCTGCTCTTTCTCAGCACCATTTTGTAATGCAGAGATTTCCATATAATTAACACAGGAGTTCACAAATGTACCTAACTTGGGTTTCCATGGCGATCCCTGCATATAATTAATGTGGCCCTGGTTGCTCGGCTGTGATTCGGATTCAGGCCAACCTGCACTTACCATTTTATTTTTAATACCCAAATTTAATCCAAGCTGATTATCTCTCCTCCTATGCTGGTGTTAATCTGATCACTTTGCAGTTCTTTCTTTTCCTTCCTTCTTGCTTTTCTGAATAAACAGCCAGAGAGGATAAAGAAAAGAGGGAAAGAAAGAGACAACCCCTGTTCTCTTGGGTAACAGAGGAGAAACCATGGAAAGAGAGAGTATCAACATCTGACCACACAGTGAGGCCTCGGCGGATAGAATTCGAGGCTGCAGAACTAAGGATACAGGAGAAAAAAACCAGGCAGGCCAGTTTGTACAGAGATGGGAACTACATAAGCCTGACTTTATATGGAGCCTTCCTCGCCTCTGCTGGAGGAATGAAGGCTAAACTCACGCCTCAAAGTTTGCTATATTTGGAGAGAAAGATGTTTATGGTGTAGATTTTAAAAAGATTTACAATGCACAAAGCACCCAGAGCTCATCTCCAAGGGAGTCTCTCTTTAATCCCAGAAAGGGATAGAAATTGTGAGCAGGACAGGGGGCATGCCGGGAGGGAGGAAGAAGCTTCCCAGTTATATTGGGTTAGAAAACAACACTTGTATTGCATTACATTTATTAAATCTGCACAGCAAGAGAGATTCAAAGGGCTGTAGGAGTTTAAAGCCAAAGGAATCTTTGAAAGCTAATGTAAGCTCCCCGGGAGTCAGTCTTGCCAGAGAAACTGTAATGAGTAGTGGTTGAGAACACAGAATTGCTCGCTCACTAGCTGTGTGACCACAGGCAAGCTACCTCACCTCTCTGAGCCTCTCCCATCCGTAAACTAAAAGGATAATAATGGGGTTATTATGGGGATAGATGGGTTTATGTGTTGAAGGAACATCTGGACGTAGTGTTTAATCACCATTGTCACCATGTGCTAATCACTGTTGTCCGCTGCCTCCAGGTGCCCAGCACAGAGTAGGCACCAGCAAACAGTTGTCGAATGAAAGAATGTAGTGAAGGGGTCCAGAGGTGCTTGCCAAGGACATTAGGAAGTGCCTCAATTGCCCAATTTTTTGCCTCTCAATCCACTTTCTGAAAGCAGAGATGTCAAATACAAGTGTCTTTAAAGCCTAGGCAGGAAATACCAATAAGTAAAGGCAGCTTGAGAATGAAGACACATACCCACCTCCCTGTCAAACTCTAAGAAAGACCAAGCCAGACCCACCTTCAAAGCCCCTTCAGAAAAGGTGGTCACTCAACCTGCTCCAACCCCACAAGCCACCCCTGCACTTAGATAATTCCAAACTCAATCACTTATAAAGTTTGATTTCTCTCCAACCCACAGAATTCATGATGAATTAAGGAAAGCATATCAAATAGAATCATGCACCATTGTTAAGCTCTTGGCAAAGCTGCCAAACATCAGGCAGACATGTCTGGGATCGTGGCTTAAGTTGTCATGATAATGAATGGCCGTGCTCACTTAGGCTTGGGAATGGATCCAGAATATCATGTTGGGGTGAGAAGAGAAGTACCTCGGAAAGGTGACACCTTGTACCTCATTTGCAAAACAACAACCCCAACACACATCTCAAGTAGCAGCGGTGTGAGAAAAGGTTCTTTGCAACACAGCCTTTTAGAACTGTACTTAAGGGCCTGAAATCTACATGAAGGGGTCACCTGGGTGGAGTAATCCACCCCTCTC
This sequence comes from Arctocebus calabarensis, assembly GCA_963573935.1. Taxonomy (NCBI): domain Eukaryota; kingdom Metazoa; phylum Chordata; class Mammalia; order Primates; family Lorisidae; genus Arctocebus; species Arctocebus calabarensis. The sequence continues at coordinate 39,613 of CAUYON010125339.1, forward strand.
TGCCCATCTCAGCAACATCTCTGACAACCCAACATCAGCCTGGAATTTGCAAGCTGAAATGCAGTTGCTCAGTAATAACAAGGTAAAGCTGGAAGTGGTGGGGCGTTCACCCAAAACACTTGCTCTCTGACAGTGTGGTTTAAAATACATGAGCAGTTTTATAATCACCCTGGGCCCGGGATCCTATGTACCTCAGCTCTTAGACAGTTTGGCTCTCCCGGCCTGATTCCATTTCTTAAGACATCTTCATGTTTTTTAATTAAACAAACATCCCTGGAGAATCAATGTCTTCTATAGGAGAACAAGATCGTAAGGTTCTGTCTACATCAGCAAAGGAAACATTTGAGATACTTCACAAACACTGCAGGAACCCTCTCCCACCTATGCCCGGGGGAGAGGAGGAAGGACCTAAATCTAGAAAATTTCAGAGATCTGTCTCCAGAGCCCAAACCTCGCAGATGGTGTCCAACCTATTCCCAGCCTGGACAGTGGCTTAGTGATGGGTTGCTCTGTCAGGCCGTATGTCAGGGAACATGATCGCCTTTACAGTCAGAGCTGGGTTCGAATCCCATGACTGCCACTTGTAGTCTATCAAATCCTGTTCAAGACACTTGACTGATCTGAGCCTGAGGTTTTCATACCATTGGGATTTCAGAAGCACTCCTGAGCCACTGTTTAGATTCCATAAATAAACCCTAGCATTCATCCAGTTCTCTAGTGAATCATGATTCCATCCCTGGGGTCATTCATCTCTTTAGGAGTAGGCTTTTCTCTAGACCTCAAGGAAGAGATTGCATCCGAGTTTCCCCTTCTGGAAGAGCTAGCTCTGAATTCCCTTTCCTGTTTCAGGAAAGTTCCCACCAGCTGCAACCAACACCCATTATTAAAAGGAACTTGTGCTGAGGTCCTGTGAGGACCCCACCCAGGAAGCCACTCAATCTACTGGTCCCAGGGGGATGTGGCATCAGGACAGGGGTCAGGATGGCAGGCAAGCATATTCTTTAAGAGTTAGGCCAACCTGGGCGTGAAGCTCTGTTCCCCACTTGCTGTCTGGGTCATTTTGCCAGTCTGAGTTCTTGCCTGTAAAAGCAGGGCATAATGTCAGTCTTTCAAGAAGCTGTGAGGTTTAGAGCTAATGCATCTGACAGTAGTAACACCCTTCCGTGGCCACCACCTCCCCGGTTCACAGGCAACATAAGTCAAGACAGTAACAGTCATTGGGGGGACCCTCAGAGATCTGACTGACACGTGAAGAGTTCCCCACACCACAGAAGTCAGGAGAGTCTTGGTCCAAACTTCTTGAAAGTGCTTTAGCCTTCAGCATGCACCAAAGAATTCCCCACTCAGGATGGCTAATAGGCACAAAAATATAGTTGGCTAGTTGGCTAGAATGAGCAATATTTGATAGCACAACAAAATGACTGGAATCAACACTAAGTTGTGCTACACTTTAAAATAATTAAAAGAGTGGAATTAGACTGTTCCTAACAAAGAAATGTTAAATGCCTCAGGTGATGGATACCCCAGTTTCCCTAATCTGATTAATTCACATTATATGCCTGTATCGAAACATCACACGTACCCTACAAAGCTATGTAGCTGCTGGGCACGGTGGCTCACACCTGTAGTCCCAGCACTCTGGGAGTCTGAGGCTAAAGATTACTTGAGCTTAGGAGTTGGAGAGCAGCCTGAGCAAAGCGAAACCTTTGCTCATAGAGAAATGTCTCTATTGCGAAAGATAGAAAAATTGACTTGGCTCGGTGGTGGGGCCCTATAGTCCCAGCTACTAGAGAGGCTAAGACAGGAGGACTGCTTAAGCCCAGAAATCTGAGGTTTCTGTGAGCTCTGATGCCATGGTACTCTACTAAGGATGAAAAAAAGTGAGATTCTGTCTTTAAAAAAAAAAAAAAAAAAAGGTATACAACCCTTATGTGCCCACAATAATTTTTTTTAAATTTCCCACTCAGAGAGACATGTTGCGTGGACCCCCCACACCTTATCAGCAGGCATGACATAGACTTCACCCAACACCTGGGCCTTAGAGGTTGACACACAAGCCACGGGTAACGTGCAGGATGATATTTAAATGAACAGCCGCTTTTATCCTTCATTGTTCATTTCAATGATGCATTAAAGAAAACCTTAACAGGCACTCTCAAAGGCATAAAGTCATGGAAAATTACCACTTAGGAAGAAACTACAGTAGGGACTTCAGGTTCTTTGTTTAATTTGCCTATAAAGAAAAAAAAATTAACAGTAAAAGAGGCAGTGCTTGGGGACCACAATAGATAATAGTGATTGTTGATGAAGGACTGAATTTTGGAAAATGTGGAATCAGGGAGAGGGGGAATGTCAGGTTTAAGCTGCTTCCTGGGGTGGGTGGGGGTGGGGGGAGTCATCTTTGCAAAGTACTGAAATGGAGGCAAAGTGGCTGACCCCTACCTAACCCTAGAGGAGCCAATTTAACTCCCTGACACTAAATGTGAAGTTCAGAATATTCTTTCAATTATTTTCTGGTCATAACATGCCTGGAACATAATATTAGCTCCATGAGAAGTTGTGATTCTTATGGTAGTGCTTAAGAGGAGACTGACTGACAGAAAGAAGGGCAGGTTCCAATCCCTCTCATCTCCTCCGGCAGCTGTGTGGCCCTGAGCAAGTTACTTAACCTCTCTGAGTGTCAGATGGGCGTCTTCATGGGTCCAGCCCCATTGATCACAGTTAGGGCACTGCCATGAAGAGCCTGCCCCACTCCCAAACCACTTACTATATACCCGTCCGTGTGGGACTCTGTGCCTAGCACCGTGTCAAGCAATTTCAACAAAGAGGAATGAAGTCATGGACTTGAAATCACATCAATGGAAGTTCCTACTGCAGCTGTGCTGCCAAAAATCTATACAAACTTACCTTCCCTCTGGGGGTCTCAGTTCGCTCATCTGTAAAATGAGGGAGGGGTCTCCCTTAATTTCCACAAGTTCTCATTACCAAAAGCTCAGCTTAGCCTTGTTTCTAGCCATCCAGATGTTTCTGAAATTTACCAGATCTGACATCGCAGAGACCAAACATGTGGATGATTGACTACATTTTTCATGTTTCATTTGTCATCTAGACAGGATCTAAGTACATGGATAATGAACTCAGAATTCCAAATGAACGTAAGCCAATTCCTTTCTCACTCCCTCTTTGAAGCAAGAAAGGTTTCTTTGAAGGAAATAAAGAGAACTTCATCTTTTTTCTGCTCCTGACAGAACACCAGCACTTTCCCAGGCTGAGCTTACCACAGGGGGAAGACAGCATGCTAGGCAGTTTAATGCAGTGGTTAGACACATAGACTTTGGAGTCACAAAAGCTATGGATTCTAATCCCAGCTCTGCCACTTACTGGTTCTTTGACTACTTTGATGCAGTGACTTAAAAATCTCAGGGCCTTTTCTTCTGCATGTGGCTAGTAATACCTGTGTCCCTGGGTTATTATGAGAATTGAATATAGGCTGGGTGCAGTGGCTCACGCCTTTAATCCCAGCACTTTGGGAGACCAAGGTGGGAGAGTCACTTGAGCCCAGGAGTTTAAGGCAGCAGTGAGCTATGATCTGGCCACTTGCTATTCTCTTGGTGACAGAGTGAAACCTTGTCTCTAAAAAAAATAAATTAAATAAATTATTGAATATTATTATACCACTCTTGCATGGCAGCCATGAAGAAATTACCCTAATAGTTTGATGTTATCATCCCCATTGTATAGATGAGAAAACTGAGGCATAGAGAAGTTAACTAACTTGTCCAAGGTAGTGAGAGATGGAGCTAGAAAGGAAAACATTATAGAAATAATAAATGCAAATACAAATTTATATACAAATACAAATGCCATGCAAATATTTAGAGTCCAAGCAGGAAATTTTAGGGGTGATGTCTCCCAGGAATGTGTCTTTACAGATGGAAACTTTCATTTCAGCAATGTGCTGGTAAATGTTTCACAACCAGTTTTCTGGGAAAAACAAATAACCAAAGGAAAAAAAACCCTAATTTGTAATGTTCGGCAATTTCCATGGTGTAAATACTCCCACTGGGGCTAATTTCAAGGTACTGATCACAAAACAAAGAGTTGGGAAGAAGATGGGTACACTCAGCTCCCACACAATCGCTCTCACCAGCTAGTATACTCTTGCTTTGTCCCCACTGGACTTGAGATACACTTCCCTGGAAAGATCCCCATCCCTCCACCTCAGCTACTGACCCACCACAGAATGTGCTGGTATAAATAAAGGTGTCCATGAGCCCCTTCTCCCAATTATCTCTCTATGGATGGTTCCCTGGGGGCTGCATTTGATTTGACCAATCAAAATAACGGAGCCTGGGTTCAGGGAGTTGAAGAACAGTGACCTTCCTTGACCTTAACAGCTCCCTGCACATGACAAAGACAGCTTTCACCAGAATAGACAGAAAAGGAGCCATGGAGGGAAGTGGCTTGTCTGTCATTAAAATTTCATGTGTTTCTGATGCACACAGGATGCAGTGTGCTGGGGAGGAGGCGGGGTGCCTGCCAGAGCCCCTGAGGCCAGTTTCCAAAATGAATCAAGTCCTCAGGTTCTTCCTGGGATGACCACCCCCTCCCTAGGAGCCCTTAGTATAAAGTCTGTCAAATGGAGAGCCACCTAATTAACCTGCCCGTTGTCTCTTTAAAATACCTGCTGTCCTGGCTTTCCTTTGGCAGAAAGAGCAGAGTGGTAATCAGACAGAAAGGTCACATTGTACCAAGAAATGTGACTGTCGAAGAAGGCCTGCACACCATGCCCCATCCAGATTCCTGTGTTGAACACATTTATTCTCTGTATTCCATGAATAACAACGAAAGCATGGCCACCCCGAGAGAAACCCACTTGGGTGCAGCCCAGTGAAGCTCAGCCCGCCCTGCTCTTCAGAGCTGAAGATTGGGGGTTGCCAAACCCGCAAGGGCTCTTCCTTGACTAGCTCGATCCCCCTGTCCTCCCTTCAGGAAGACCTGCCGGTATCTAGTTAGCCAGAAGGCAGAAGCTGGCTCCCTGCGGCCAGAAAAACTCAGGTGGTCATGTTAGTTCAGGTCCTTTGGGAAGCAGGCACCCAGACGGAGTCAGAAGGGCCAGGCATTCGTTGTGGGTGATATTTGTGATAGTTGAGGAAGAGCGGGAGCAGGACTGAGCAGAGGGAGACTTCCGACTGTGAGGCAGGTCTGACACCGAGAAAGAAGAGACAAGGAGAAGGGGGTGGGTGGGAGGAGCGTCCGACCGCAGCCTGAGAAGCCCGCGCTGCGCTCTGGAGAGCTCCACACAGACCGCCCATCACAGGAGCCCCACGACAGTTCCACACAGGGCAGAAACGGCCAGGCCTCTACACTCCCGGCGTGTAGTCACTGGCTGGGGCTGTGCAGCGAGTGTCTGTCCTCAGCCCAAGCGCTGCAGATCAGAACCGAGGGCATCCTTGCAACAACAGTAGAAGCTTGTGTTCACGTCTGTCTGACTCCAGAGCCTGCGCTGGAGCTCTTTTTGGTCTTAAAAAACACAGGGGCAGGCCAGACCCGGTGCCTCACACCTATAATCAAAGAATTTGGGAAGCCAGGTGGGAGGATTGCTTGAACTCAGGAGTTTGAGATTAACCTGGCCTAGAGCAAGATCCTGTCTCTAATAAAAATAGAAAAATTAGCCAGGTGTGGTGGTGGGCTCTCCTAGTCCCAGCTACTTGGGTAGCTGAGGCAGGAGAATCGCTTGAGCCCAGGAGCTTGAGGTTGCAGTGAGCTGTGATGATGCCACAGCACTCTTGCCAGAGTGACAGAGCAAGACCCTGTCTCAAAAAAGGGGGGGAGAAAACAAAACACCTCTCCAGGTTGTCCCAGGCCCATAGTAGCAAACTCGGGTTGCTGACTGCATTGCCCGGTCCTCACTTCTCTCATAGGTGCCTGGCCTAAGGGATGTCCAGCCTGTTTTCTTTTCTGCTGTGCATTGTAGAACTTAAGAGTCGTATTGAGTCACATATTAAATACACAAACACGAATGGGAGCTGACCCCGGGCACAGGTTGGACATCCTTGTTTCCAGCAGTTTTCCTTATTTATTTCCAATAGTGGAGCTGCCTTATAGGCAATGATTTCAGTAGTTGGGAGTGGGGTCACTCACCCATTTCGGAATATTTGGGAGATGTTCTGTAACTGCAAGGATTTGGGACTAGAGAAAGGCTTTGTCATCTTCTAGGCTGGATAGTAATTTTTGGCTCCCCCCAGACACTGTAGAAGGAGACTATAGTCTCAAAATTCTACCCCATGTCTCAAAAGATGGCATAGACCAAGAAATATGTCCCAACTGTCATAAAGCCTTGCCTTTGTGGCCCCTAAAATCTGGTACATCAGTTCTATTTTCTTTTTATTCTCACTGTTTATATACACAAATAATAACATAAATACATTAACTTTGTAAACAATTACAATATTACACATAAGGATGAAAGTATCATTGACCGCCATCCCAAACCAGTGCTTAGCAAGAAGTAGCTATTTTTAACTATTTAGTGTGACTCCTCCCATATCCCCACTTTTATGCACAACCAATAAATGGGGAGGGGGAATGTAGAGTCAAACATAGGACTATTTGGTTCCAAAATCTTTCCATTTTACCTCTACACATTTTCTCAGGCTCTTAAACAATTTAGCAAGGAGCATTTAAAACGTAGTTGCTGCATGCCAGGCACTGTGCAAGGTATCTCAATTAACCTTTACAGCACTATGAGGTGTAGTGGTTTTGGTCCCATTTTATAGACACACAAACTGAGGCTCAGGGAGGTTAAGTAACTTGTCCTAGAGCTAATATGCATCAGGGATGGGATTGGAACCCAGGTCTGCCCATGCTCTTAACAGACACAACCAATATTTGCTCTTCCTCAAACAAAACGCTTAAGCATTGCTGAAATTGATTTCTTTTGCTTAACTCCTCAAGGCACAAGTATAAGTAAAATCACAGCAAAGCCCTATGCACAGACCAAGGTTGGCACAGGCTTGTCAAGACAGAAGGCTGTGGGCCTGCTGGACATGTGCAGAGAGCTGGACCATGGATGGAATCCTCCCTATGTAGATGATGGGCAACCCACTAATCCAATATGTCAGTAACAATTGACGCTTAGCCCCTAGCCAACACATTCTGGTGGGTCCAGGACCGGGGACAAGGTCATCAGATGTCTAGCTCTACCCAGCAGTTCTGCACTCATTCTGGAACCCCCAGCGCAGCTTGGCATGGTTGTGCCAGGGGCCAATTCCACCACTGAAGCAGGGTTGGGGAAGGACTGTGACAGGAGCTCATGCCAAACCTTTGCTAGGAAGCTAAAAATAGCTGTTGTGTGGATGGCTTCAGACCATGAAACACATATGCCAGCATAATAGCCCTGTGTAAAATCACCCCATGTGGGTGTCCTCCAAGCCACTCACAATTAAGCTTAAGTGATGATATATAGTACATCATCTTCCAGGTGGAGGACACTCAAATGCTTTGTGGCCTGGGCATCCAGGAGGGCTGGTCAGGGCTGAAGGGCAGCCAGGGCTTGCATCTGGAGCCATTCATTGGCAGCCTTACTGCCATCCACACATGTTGACTGGGGACCCACAGCACTGCTCTGGGCTTTGTGGGTTACAGAAATGAAGAGAAAGCATGTCGTGGCATAGCAGAAGTGGGCTAGCTTCTCATTTAATCCCCCCAGCAACTCTGTGAAATCGATACTCTCTAATAATATGATTCCTGGTGCATAATGGGTCTTAATGAAATGTTATTTAGACTCAGTGCTTACTTGAAAGTATGTAAGGTAAAATGTGCAAACAGATCAGATAAAGATTTAATTGCCATAGTAATGCACAGTAATTCACCGGCAGATGGTAACTGATGCATGGGAGATGCTTAACACTGAAAGGTGATGACTTGTTTGAAATGGCCCAGGAAAGCTACTACTGTAGGTGGGTAGCCCTTGGGCAATGACTTAAAACATTGAGCAAGGCTCTGAACCTCCTGGTCGGTACAATGTAAAGGTACAGTAGAGGCTATATGGCAGGTGAAATGCAGGTGTGAATAAAATACAGATGTATATAAAGTGGACAACTGAAGTCAAGCTCAACTCTGGTGGTCACTAAAGTATCTGCACGGGGATGCAGGCACGAGGGCACCTCAGTGCCTCTACCTCCAAAATGGACAAAAATGGAACTGGATTGTAGAGTGGGACTGCAAGAAGTGTCCATCTCTTACCCACAAGGAGATGGCGATGTGTCTCAGAGGTTCTTGTGGAGATTTCAAGGGTTAGCTCTAAATCGCCTGGATGCAGCTTTATTTTATATTCTTAAGAGCACACTCAGGGCTGGTAGGGAACAATCTTGTGCTAGACTCTAGCAACTAGAGGCAGCTCATACTGAACCTACTATATGTGTATTCATCTCTTTCCAATTCTGCATTCAGTGACATTGTGCGGGTATATTAAAGTAAACCATGGTGGAAACATTTGCACCATGGGAATTGGCAAACACTGTAAATCAGAAATTTTTCTTCCCTCCTAGAGAGCAGGTTGTTAGACATTACCAGCATTTGATACAAAATTTATACCGAGAAAGTACAGTGATCACCTGAAGTCATAATACCCCCAGTTGAAAGGGATTTTAGGTTGTCTTCTACTCAGTTGCAAATTTGGTGCTAGAATTCTTCTCTCAGGGATTTCCCTGAGGATGGGGCAGGTACCACTAGCAGATGGCGAAATTATTTTCCTGTTACATAGACCATAATGTGAAATCACATAGCAGAAACAGTAGTTGTCTTTAAATTTTCTTCTGTCCTTTTCTATTATGCAAACAAGAAAGTCCAAGTTTAATGCTAGTTCAGTCTTTAACATCTTTCTCATGCTTTTTGCTCTCCCTTTTAATAGAGGGCAGGTCTCAGGCTCAGAGCAAGCAATGATGCCTAGCTATAATTAAATATCATTGTTTTTGTTTTTATTGTGTTTGCTTTTATACTTTCCTTCTATTTGTGACAGGTAATAATGGCTTCCTTCTTACAGTTTTGGTATCAAGATTCCTTTTACTACATTTTTTAAGTGAGCTCGTTTAAAAACATATATTCAGTAATTAGTAATATAGCTGGTACAGAGAGATGGCAGCTATCATGAAGGCGATTTGCAAATGACCAGAGTGTGGGGAACAAGGATATACCCTGTGGTCAGGCAGACTCTGCTTGAATGCACCCAGTGATAGGGAGGTCACCTTCTGGTATAGTACATCAGGGAAACATCCACTCAAATAAAAAAGGCTTATTTAGTTTTTCCCCATGACCACCACCATGTCAAAATTATGTGTATTTTCTACAATATTCTCCTATTAAGCCAAAACCACTTAGGCCATAAGGTTTCCTGTTGCTATTCTTGGTTTTCCTTTGGCCCAAGATCCCCATTAATTGTCATGGGCTTTAGAGTCTTTGTGGTGAACTGAGCTATAATGTCCTTGAAAGTCGAATTCTGCCCTTCGTGTGTCAACATTTCTCCTGTTGAGGTTATTCTCCCTATACAGGAGGAATTGCAGTCTGTGGTTACCAAGAAAAAGTGGCAGGATAATTTGTTTCTATGCATCAAACCTCTGGAATTACATTCCCCAGCTCCCCATGTCCTTTAGAAAATCAGATCCTCAGTGCGATGTCCTGATGTTCCGACTCAGTGCCAGTGATAACGGCTATCGCTGTGGCCTTCCTGCGTACCGGGCACCAAACTGAAAGCTCCCGTGCATTCTCTCACTTGCACTTCACAACAAACCCAGAGGCACCTGCTATTACCACCACCTTCTAGAGCCGAGGATGCTGGATCTCAGAGTTGAAGTCACTGTTCAAGGTCACTGGCCAGTACACAGTCTGCCTGACTTAGGGTATATCTGTGTTCCCCACACAGACCTCCTAATCAGGTCTGCGACCCTCTAAATTCAGTGCTGCAAGCCCATGACAGGATTTCTCATCTCTGACTCTCAGACCTACGATGGTGACAAGGGGAAGTGCCCAGGCTGTAATCAGAGACCCTTGGAGGGAAGACCCTGTTTTCTGAAGTCAGAGATTGTGCAGTAAGTCAACACAAAAGTAGGTTTGCTCTTTGTGGAAATCTGGCACCTTCCCATCTTCATTGTTAGTGATAGAGAGACAGACAGACAGAAAGACAGAGGAGCATGAAGACCCTCATGCAGGCAAATTTATGCCTCTCTTCCCCCTCATGGGGGGGAAGCAAACATGGAGCCAATAGTCATGTCCCACTGTATTGAACACCCACTTTGGGCCAACCCACTAGTACAGACCTCCTTGAGCTCCTCTTGCGTCTCATGCCTTTAGCCACACCTCTTGTCGCCCTGACAATAGTAACTAAAAATTTGTTTAAATCTGCAAAGGAGCTTGATAGCAGACTGTGGTGTTTCACCATGAGGCAGAGATATGTCCTCCTGCTCTTTTTTTCAGCATTTACCCATTCAGCAGACCTGGCCTGATGCCCTACCATGTGCCAGGCAGCACGCTGGCCACTGAAAGTAACAGGGAAGCAAAATGGGCACCGTTTCTGCTCTCTGTATACATCACAACAAGTCTTTGCCAGTGTGGAGAGTGTGACAGAGGAGAATGGTGTAGGAGGAATAATATCTATTATACAAAGACTCTGAGGCATGAGACACAGGAGGAGCTCATGGAGGTCCATACTAGTGGGTTGGCCCATAGCAGATGTTCAATACAGTGGGAATGAATGAACGAATGAGCAGGGTGTGATGGGGAGAAGTGAGAGATAAGGATGAAGATATACACTTACACTAATTCACAAAGTCTTTGAAGTCTATTACAAGGAACCTTGACCTTGATCTTAACTACAAGGGGAGCCCCTGGAAGCATTCCAAATGACAGTGATGTGGTCCTACTTAACAGTTCTCCAGGTGTACCAGTCTCCAAGCTGTGACGTCTCACCACCCACCTGATACCTTCAGTGTGACTGTGAAGCTTTACTTTTGTCCTCTGTTCTCAGAGAGATGAGTATGCAAATGCAGCATACTCATGGGAATCATCACTCCTTTCCTGAATTGCACCCATGGGGGGACTACTCTGCGTCTGCCTGTTAACAATGTTCTTGAAGCTGGACTTGCAAACATTTCTCTGGGTGACAGCTGCACTAAAAACTAAATTAATTAAAGAAATTTGTAAAACGTGTCAAAGACCACAAATCTGGAAGTAGTCATATGAAAATATGTAAATCCAGATCTGTATTTACCACTATATTCCAGGATCTCTTTCTGGGAGCTCTAGAGAGGTCTCCTGGCTCCACTCACCACCCCTGTTTCAGAGATGGAAAGCTGCAGAGTGCACACGGTCCCACCCTCCAGGCCAGAAATGACTGGACCAGAGGAAAACACCTGATATGAGCTGCACCAATCAGATTTTCTTATCTAGGAATTTGGACTTTGGACACCAAGAGACTGATCCAGATAGCCACAGAGTATGGTGATGAGGGCCCAGTAAACTCTGGGACTAGCCCCCCACTCGAGCACAGCTATGACAGGCCACAAGGGAGGAGAAGGAGCCAGGATACAGAGTGAAAGAATAAAGGAGTAGGACTGCAGAAAATAGCAGAGCTCAGCATCCATGCCCTTTTGAGAGTCCAGGAAACGGCAAATAACTCACCTTTCCTGTCATCGGCTTCTATGACATGTCCTACATTTTTAAAAACTTGAGTTGGATGAATGTGTTTCTGCCCACCACAGATCCCTAAATAAAACACAATCTAGAAAATGTTAGATACATTGGAGAGGGCTTGCTCATGAGATGGGTGAGTGTTTTATAGGCAGATGAAAATATTTGGAGTGTCTATGGGTTTCTCTATTGTATCTCTTGTCTGATCTCTTTAAAGAGACAGAGAAAGGATACTGTGCAGGCGAGGGAGAGAATGATGGCAGAAAGATGTCAAGCACAGGGCTGCGAAAGGGAAGACGCATCATTAGAGGTTTGGCATCTGCTTCTTAGGGAAAGAAGAGGAGCACAGTGCGGGCCTCATCTCTGCCCACAGCTTCGCCACTAATAAAGGCAGCTGGGTGATGAGTTTCTGTATCTAGCGAAATCTACTTATTTTTCGTCCCCCTGTCGACTGCAATGTAAGACAGCTCCAGAAGAAATTAATACCCACAGTCCGTGTCAGCACCACTGACAGCAGATCAAGGCTGAAAGACAAATTGCTCATCACAGTTCAGGGAGCCAGAGCCAGAAGAAGATATCCCTGCCATCACCAGCAAGCTGCAGGCTGCTCCCACCAGTGAGTAACTCTGCTTGGGACCCTCCTGTCTTCTTCTCTGCATGTGAAATTTGCCAGGGGCTGCAGCCCATTGGACCTCCTCAGGGGCCCTCTGGCCATATTTGTGGCATGTCACCATGACATTGGCAGAACCAAGCCTACCACTGTGGAAAAGCTGTTTCTGTGTACCACCTGTCATCTGCTCATCTTGAGTCGTGAATTCCTAATTTTATTTATGACACCTTGACCACTTGACAATGAGGGATATTGAGTTCTGTGGGTTGAGTCCCACATAAACTCCCAACCCAAATGTCAATCGGGGATTGATATCCAGCCTGCCTACGCTGCACTCACTCACCCATGTTAGTGACACAGGGATGTATCTCTTTAGAGAGAGGGGAACTTTCTCAAATTTGAAAGTCCTGGCAATATTTATACAATAGCGCCTCCATAGTTTGACCGCCTCCCTACATGGGCCACCTCCTTATTTGACTTCATTTCATAGAATGGACATGACCACACGTATGTATCAGTACAATAGGCCTAGTTCCTTATGTTGACCACCTCTATATATTGACCAGTTTGTTATAGTCCCTTGGATGTAAAATACAGAGGTTATTTTAGAGCTCTTGGCTAATTTGTTTACAGTCTATCTAAGTAGAATGTGAGCTCCATGAAGAGAAAGACGGGGCCTCTCCAGGGCCACTTGCCATCTTTCTCCTCCCTGTCCATGCTCTCAGAGGATGAAAAATCAATGACCTCCCTTGCTCTCCATCTTCCAGTTAGATTCAGCCAATAGGAAGCACCATTAGGAGATCAAAGGGCAGGAGGAGGAGAAGGTGGAGTATCCATTCTGGGTCTCCTTTCTGCTGTGTTGACTTAGTTGGCCATGACTGTCTGGCAGAGGTGGAGGCTCCTGGCCTGTGTCCCTCTCTACAGCCTTGCTCTTCACTTCCGGTGGCTGCTTTACAGCTGCTTTGCCCTTTCAGGCCTGAGGGTGGTAGAGGTTCCCTGTTATTCCCTTGAAGGTTTCTTTGTACACTGCCTACACCTTTGCAAATAATCCCCTTATGTAGCTTTTCCTCCGGCTCCCAATTTGAGTGTCATCTCTTTTCTACCTGGAGCACAATTAAGATATAGAGTCATCACTTTGTTCACCTAGAATGCCTGGTACAACACAGCCACCAGTATCAATTGAATGAATGAATTCTGATCCTCAAAGGTGGCAGGGCTTGGTTTTCCTGGGCTTTGTCGAAGACTCTCCAGGATCCTCTTTATTCAGCCCTGCAGCTCGGCTGTTGAAAATCAGTCGCGAAGACTAGTCATCCCAGCACATCTTTCCATATTGGGCAGTCCCCAAAGCTCCCTGTTCTCAAATATTTATTTCAGACAACAGACTCTGTTCAAAAGATTTTTCTTCTGCTCTTGCCCTGGTGGTAGTGGCGGTGGTGGGGAGATGGGGACATCCTTCTTGATTTCTGATAAATGTGTTTTCCCTGTCATTCTTCTTTATTGTACACCCACTTGCCAGACCCAGACTCTTAAATTAGTGCTAGAGGGAGGGTGCTCACTGACCAGGATAATTTCACTCTGAAAAAGCTTGAAGAATTAACACAATGAGCACACCACAGCTGTCTCATCTGGGGAGCCATCCTGCAGTCAGAGGTGCACATCTTCAGGGGCAGCCGTCCAGGGGCTGTTGGGCATAATTACCAGGTGGCATCATTCCAGTCCTAGTGACTATGCAGTATTTTCTCTCCAGGGTTTTGCAGAAATGATGCTGTCAGAGAAAACAATGATTTAATGGCCACACGACAGGAGCCACGAGACTAATGGTACCCAACTCAGAAAAATGTAGAAGACAGTTAGAAGGCAATTACCCCACAGTCCGTGCCTACAACTGTCATTACCATCCAAGCATCACCTCTCTCCTTTGGAAGGTCACATTTTTATGGCGCCAAGAGGTGGGGAGCCAAGCCAGTCCTGGGAGACACAGGATAGTTATTTCCAGAGAATTTCCCAAAATCATATACACAGCACCCCATCTCCCTCCCCTCTCTTCCTCTCCTCCCTTTCTCTCCCTCCTTTCCTTCTCTTTCCCTACCTCCTCCTTTCTCTCTCCCCCTCCCTCCTTCTCTCTCTCTCTCATCTCTCTGATTTAAATGAGGCAACTCTTCCACTTTCTGAGCCCATTTCCCACAAAACCTTGTTTACGCAGGCTGGGCAAACTGACATCGCCTATTTGACAAGTAGCTTTTGATTATAAACACTGAACTCTGCCCAAGCAATTGTGCTACACGCAAGAAAAACATTTGAGAGCCTGAGGAGAAGTTCTTCTTTGTTCTCAGGGAACCTGAAATACTGGTTTGAATAATAAAACTTCTGTCTTGCCTGGTTTGAACAAAACTTGCAAAATCCTTGCATTCTAGTACTTGCTGGGTTTTTCTCTAATGAGCATGTGGGCTATTTTCTGAACATTATTTTTTATGACAAAGTCATAAATTCTTCCATTTGTGTTGCCAAAAGGACAAGTGCTATACATTAAAAAAGCAAAAATTTCTCTTAACTATCACTCCCTGTCCACCTCCCATCTTCAGAGGTAAATCCTTCCAGGTACGTGAGGTGGCTTCCCCACCACCACCATTTTTCTATAGGTATGGAGATACCATATATATTCATATATACATGAATCCTCACACATATTTTATTTTGAGGATTATTTTCTTTCTCAAAAATGGGATTATACCACATGCATTTATTTCACAACTTTTAAAAATTTAAGTGTCTTGGAGATCTTTCCATGTTGGAACCAATGCATAAAATTTACCTTGTTGTTTTTAACAACTGCCTCAAATCCAGTAATGTTACTGAATCACAGTTTATTTCCCTAGATCCCCTCTGATACACACTCAGATTACTCTTAATGTCTCACTATTACATGCACTGCTATAATAAAATGTCTGTGCATTGCCTATTTGGATACCTGAGCCCATATTTCAATATGGGAGAGATCATTGTGTCAATTAAGATACTTTGGGCTGCAAATAAAAGAACCTCCCAGTGGCTAAACAATAAGGGCTTTATTTTCTCGTGTTAACAAGAAGTCGGATGGGAGAGCAGTTCCAAAAATGGTTAATTGAATGTCTCAACACCATCAGCCTGGGGCCAGGTGTTTTGTTTTCCTTTTTGGACTGCTAGTTTCACTGAGTTGGGAACGCTTCCTCAGGGGTAAAAGATGGCTGGAGATGTTCTGGGTGGCATGCACAGACACAGCTCTTCAGCTTTCTTTGGCTCCCTTTGGCCAGGATTGTGCTCCAAGCTCTCACATACACCCGTCACCGGCAAGGTGAATGGAATGAGCGTGATTGTGGCAGCCCAGTCCTCATTCCTCATCTTGCTCTCGGAAGAAAGGGAGAGGAAATGGATTGTGTTAATCAAAGTATCCTCCAGACATCTGTGCCAAACTATAGCCTACCAGAGTATCTGGGTACCATAATGGTAGGTTTCAACTCAAAGATGTTTCAATTTCTGCTGCCGTGCTGGTCTAAGGGGGAATCTCATCATTTTCTTGCACTTACCTATTGCTCATGAGACTGAGGATCACCCATGTATTAGTTGTTTATTTAAATTTTCTCTTCTGAGAATATTTGTTTGTATTATTTGCCTTATTTTCTACTAGATTTCTACTAATTTGCTGTGTTTTATTGATTTGTAAATTTATATGTGTACTTCCTAGAAACACAATAATCAAGGAATTTTAAAAGATTCTTGAGAATAAAGGACAATCGAATTATCTATCTTTGTTCTTAGATTTTTCAAGTGCTTCTATAACAGTTCAGGAAGCAGATAAAAATTCATCTCATACAAAAGGTTATGGTGACATGCTTTCTAAACTGTGTACTTCAGAACAGAATCTTCTACAACTTTAACATCTTCAGACAGATGTTAAAATTCACTTGGAAAATGCCACATAAAACATCCTACTTTTACAGTGTCACAATGTGATAGGGACTAGGTCTGTTTTGATCATGATGGCTTCCTAGCAGTGTGACCTCAGAGCCTCCACGTCACCTCTATGAGCCTTAATTCACTGATTGTAAAATAATCATTCCCCTTGGCTTTTCCCATGCTTGTGCACATCCATGGCTTCCCATAGGAGCATCTGTGGTTCTGGGGGAGTCCACACAGGGCAAGAAGGTAATGTCCTTAGGAGCAGCCCTCTACCAATGGCAGATGAATGCTAATGGATAAGTACCTGGCTTGCCTTGCCTTCAGGTGCAACAACTTTAAGACACATTTTATACTAGGAGTCCACAAACTGCAACCATTCAGCCAAATCTGGCTCACCATTTGGTTTTATAAATAAAGTTTTATTGGAACACACCCACACCCATTTCTTAATATCGTCTCTAGCTTGTTTTCATAGTGCAAGGGCTGAGTTGTACAACAGAGACTATATACCCTGCAAAGCTTCATACATTTCCTGTGTGGCCCTTTCTAGAGAAGTTTGGCAACCCCTACTCCATATTACTCCCCAGTGGCCCCAGGAGGGTTGAGCCCAAGTTGCCCACCATGCCAACCCGCTTGATCATCAACATACCTTCCTCTTTTTGTCTCATCCCCCTATCAGTGCTCCACAAGATCACCTCCCAAATATACTACTTATAATCATAAGGTTGTAACATCCTAGACAGGATGTTACAGAAAAGTAGTTAGAGTGAGAAAAGGCAGGGGACTGCAGACCATGGTGGGTCTGAAGCACAGAGCCTTGAAGATATCTTCAAGGTTAGCCATGCCCCTCATCACTTCCACAAATCATCACCAACATGCACACACAGAGTGAGCTTGCCATTCATTTGGGGTGCTGGTTTTTCTCACATTATTATTAGTGGCTTGCAAATAATGGAATATGCAAATGAAAGATGAAGATGCCTTTCCCTCCTCTGCATTTAGGAAAACACCCTGACTCCTGTCTTACGTGTGGTCACATGAAAGAGGTATACGTTCTCCATAGGAAACAGTTTCTATGCATATTTTCATATACAAAATAAATAAGTCTTCAAACACCTCTATTAAAAAGGAGAAAGGGATCCTCCCATCTCACTATTACACACACTGGTATGATAATTCTACTCTCAAAATTTAGAGAACAAGGCTACAGTCACTTAAATAGACCTTGCTTCTCTACCACCCCCAAGTATTTGCACACTGCCACCTAGAACACTCCACTACTAAATACACTTTTGTCATTATTGAGATTCTGCTGATATAATGTATCTACCAAAGAAGACTTCCCCAATCCTCTTTCCAAATGCTGCCAGTCACCAAAAAGCTCAGGTCCTTGTAACACTGTATTTGCTGTGCTTACTAAATTTATCTGTTGTGGTGCTTATCATAATTAAACTAAATAAATGTTTGCTTGATGTCTTCCTCTCCCACCAGATTGTAAGTTTTCCAAGGTCAGAAATCACATCTCTCCAGTTTACAGTCACAGCCTTGGTACCTGACACTCAGTGGATACTCAATATATTTTTTAAATAGATGAATTAATGGATGGATGGATGAATGGATGTATAGATGAATGGATCCCTTAGAGAATCCAGTGGCTATTCTTTCAGTGTAAGAATCCCAGATGAGCCTTGTGAGGGCTTCAAGGAGCTCTCTTCTTCTAGAATTCCTGCACAGGAATAAATCACTGGGAGATCTTATTGAAATGTAGATTCAGGCCAGTGGTGGCTCACACCCCCTGTAAACCTAGCATTCTGGGAGGCCAAGGCGGGTGGATTACTTGAGCTAAAAAGTTCAAGACCAGCATGAGAAAGAGTGAGACCCCCATCTCTACTTTAAAAAATATAGAAAAAACTAGCCAGGCATTATGGTGGGCACCTGTAGTCCCAGCTGCTCAGAAGGCTGAGGCAAGAGAATCAATTAAGTCCTAGAGTTTGAGGTTGCTGTGAGCTATGATGCCGCAGTACTCTACCCAGGGTGACTGTGTCTCTAAAAAAAAGGAAGGAAGGAAAAAAAGAAGGAAAGAAGGAAAAAAAGGAAGGGAGGGAAGGAGAGAGGGAGGAGAGAGGAGGGGGGTGGAGTGGAAGGAAGGGAAGAGAAGAAGATCAGCAGCTTGGGGTAGGGCTGGGACTCTGCTTCTGGTTCCCAAGCCACACATAGATAGGGCAGCAAGGACTTAGATGATCTTAACTGGGAAAAGTGGCAGGTCAATTTACTTTTTTTTTTTCCTTTTTTTTTTTTTTATTGTTGGGGATTCATTGAGGGTACAAGAAACCATGTTACACTGGTTGCATTTGTTAGGAAAAGACCCTCTTACAATCGTGTTTTACCCCCAAAAGGTGTGGCACACACCAAGACCCCAAGACCCC
>CAUYON010125345.1:0-19105 GCA_963573935.1 Arctocebus calabarensis
TCTTTATATAGTGATCAAGAAAATGCCATGAAGGCTAACTGTAACAGTACGATCAAAACATTTCTGAATGTATATGAATTGTGCCCTATGATTGCACCAATGTACAGAATTATGATTCAATAAAATTATAAAAAAAAAAAAGAAATTATTATTTAATTTTCCCTCTAAATGCAACCATCTGCAACTATCCATTCTTTGTTAAATGTGAAATACTTTTACTCTACTATTATTCAAAAAATTATTGTTGAATAAAAACTTAGTTGAATAAATGCATGAATACCAAGGGAGTAATATTGTGTGCTGCTAAAAAATAATTATGATCTGAATTTTTGTGTCTAAGTGAAATGTACTAGATTCATATAAAACAGAATCCTCCAAATGTCCCCAATTTTTAATTTTACATCTATGACTTTAAAACAAATGGGTAAGTTGTTTTAACCTATATTTTAAACATCAAAAACTGCAGTTTTGTCTCTTCTTCGTCGGCCATATGATCAACTCCACTATGTAA
The DNA here is from genome assembly GCA_963573935.1 of Arctocebus calabarensis. Classification (NCBI taxonomy): domain Eukaryota; kingdom Metazoa; phylum Chordata; class Mammalia; order Primates; family Lorisidae; genus Arctocebus; species Arctocebus calabarensis. The sequence continues at coordinate 512 of CAUYON010125345.1, forward strand.
CATTGCAAGAAAGTAACCAAAGTCATGTTTAAAATTATGATGAAATTTAATAGCATTTCCCATGGTCAAATTATTTTTTTCACCAAGGAACATTTTGCTAAAACTAATGAGATTATTAGCGTCCCCTGAATAGACGGTTCTAGTAAAGGTCTTGATAAATAATTGGGATTTAGGTGTAGTGTTTGAATGCTGTGAATGTGTTCTATCTTTATAAACCCTTACAAAATTTACGGTAAATTATGGCATGCTGGGACGAGCTGTACATTGGGAATATGTGTAATGCATGGATATCTAGAGTTTTCACAATATTACCTAGTCTTTTAAGTACAGGCTTCTTGTTTCCTTAAAAACCTAAAATTAAGAAGGATTGTAAAATATTTTCTATATTTAATTTTAATCCTCCAGTATATACTAAGAAACCTCAGAAAATTCTATAGGGGTAAAATAATGAGAAGTAGCTTCAAGTTATTTTATTTTCTTATTAGATGAAAATAGAAATGTAGATTAGATTCAGTATATTTGGTTAGTTTTCTAATTTAATTTAAAAATATTAAAATATAATTTGTCAAAAATTATGGCTCAATTAAGTGTATTCTTTAACACCCAAGCAATGACATCTATGAGAAAACTCATTAAAACTCCATGAACTTTTTTTTCCTGACAAAATAATTTTTTTCTTTATTTTTTATTATTTGGGATTAATACCATGAACATTTGAAAAGGTGCCTGAGCAAGTAGTCAGTGGTAAGGTATATACTTTTTCAGATTTTTGTTTTTTTAGACTGAGTCTCAAACTGTTGCCCCTGGGTAGAATGCTGTGGCATCATAGCTCACAGCAACCTCCAACTCTTGAGCTCAAGAGATCCTCTTGCCTCCATTTCTCTATTTTTAGTAGAGGCAAGGTCTCACTTTTGCTCAGGCTGGTCTCGAACGCATGAGCTCAGCAATCTACCCACCTCGGCCTCCTACAGTGATAGGATCACACTCATGAGCCACCGCAACTGGCAGAACTCCTTTTAATTACATGTCCCAATTACGAATTTTAGATTATCAGATGCCTTGCCCCTAACAAGTTTCACGATCTTTAAAAAGTTATTCTAACCTTTGGATGTCACAAGGAGTAGAAATAACTAAATGGCTTCAAAAATATCCTTCAGATATTAGTTCTTATGAATTTTAATTGTAAGAAAGAAGATGGAGGTTGTTGAAAGTTCAAAACTCCAAGTCATAGGAAAGTTTAAGTGTAGTAAGCTGAAGAAAGTTGTTCATTTCAAGATGCATATCAGATAATTTCAATAAATTGTCAGTGCTTAGTCACTGTGCACAGCCATAGAATCAGGAGGATACAACCTCCAAATAACAACAAGATATGACTTTCCTGCCATTTTGGAAAATGTACAGCATAATGTCCAGTAAGGTCTGAACAATCAGATCATACTGTGGACACTAACAAGAATTTTATATTCTGAATGGTGATGTTATTTTGGATGTTTGCAGGTCGATTCCTGGTAAGGTATAGGAAAAGGCATGACACCTACCTGTAGAGGAGCAAGTCATGTCAGGTACTAGGAAAGAATTGAAGACTTAGGTCCAGAAGTCTTCTAACTGTATCCTGGGATCAGAAACAGAGGCAGCACATAAACTGGAAAAGTGAGGACTTAAGTTTCAGCCCTCACATTAGACCTAAATTCAGGAGAAGGATGATGGAGAAGAAAGAAGGAGAGATAGAGAAAGAGAAAGAGAGAAAGAAAAGAGAGGAAATAAATAAATAAAGAGGCTTGGTGCCTGTGGCTCAACAGGCTAAGGTGCCAGTCATGTACACCTGAGCTGGCGGGTTCGAATCCAGCCTGGGCCCACCAAACAACAATGATGGCTGCAACCAAAAAATAGCCATGCGTTGTGGTAGGCGCCTGTAGTCCCAGCTACTTGGGGGGCGGAGGCAGGAGACTCTCTTGAGGCCAGGAATTGGAGGTTGCTGTGAGCTGTGGATGCCACAGCACTCTATCCAGGGTGACAACTTGAGGCTCTGTCTCAAAAAAGATGAAGGAAGGAAGGAAAGAAGGGAAGAAGGAAGGGAGGGAGGAAGGGAGGAAGGAAGAGAGGGAGGGAGGGAGGGAGGGAGGGAGGGAGGAAGGAAGGAAGGAAGGAAGGAAGGAAGGAAGGAAGGAAGGAAGGAAGGAAGGAAGGAAGGAAGGAAGGAAGGAAGATAGATAAATAATTGGCTTTGTCAGTAGGTGTGTCCTGATATCCCCAGCTAATTCCTATGGATAAGGCCCCTAAATTATCATGTCTTTCACCTCAAAGTCAATCTGAGTCTTGTTTGAAAAATCTGGCTCAGATACTTAACTTATGTATTTATTGATTAATACTAATTCTTTTAGTTTTACAACTGTGTTATTGATCTGTGGTCTAGTTATAAGAACTGAGTTCCTGTTCTTTTGGGCCAAGAAGTCCTCTCCTCAACCAGTTTCATTTCCTCAGGCAGAACACTCCCTTATCATCTCATGCCTACATGCCTTTTCTAGTCACTGTTTATCTCTCTGCACTGATTCTTAATTATATGGAGCGTCCATCATCTCTGATATGATTTAGGGAACTCATGTCCAATTCACATACTGGTGTTTCTACGGCCCACTACTCGAGAAATTATTATATCTATCTGCAGTGTATCTCCATGTGATGCTTTGGGTTTTAAAGAAAGGAGCTTAAGATTTTAGAAGAGCATAGACTTAAATGTAATAATTTTCTGTCAAAAGATTTTCCCAAAGTTTTGAGTTTGAAGTATCCATTAAAATTCGGCTGAAAAATAGAGAAGGTCGTGGACAGCCAGATAAAACAAAACCCTGAAATGATGAAAAAGACAGTTTTTCCTTCTGTGGTCTACTGTGTTTGCGTTAATTACAGAATATTCTGTCTATATAAGAAATAGAGATCTTTGGAAGTTGTTGAAGATTATAGCAAAAGAAGAATATACAAATCAGAAAGAAACTAATTGGACAGAAAATGCTCATTTGACGTTTGTTTAGCATTTTCCCACTCAATTACAACTTCACAGGCACTTGGAAAGGAAAGAAAACTGGAAGAAAGAATTACCAAGCCCTTGTGGATCATCATTAGTTATTGATGAGAGACTTCACTGTCAGTGGTTCCCTTAGGAATGAGACTAAATGTGAAAACCAATGTTACAGACAGTTTATAGTTTATAACCATTGATTCCATCAGGGAGAAATTGAACATTATTAATTTCGACAAGTGGACCGAGTCAAAGCAGGGAAGATCGCTGATAAGAGATTCATAAAAATTAGAACTATTGCTGATAAATTGAGGATTCTTTTGAAATTTGATCATACTTTTAAGGTAGATAAATCAGTACTGATTAGACACCAAATTTCTCTGAAGAAGTACATGACCATCCCGTACCCAAATAGTTATGTACATGCTTCTAAAATCCATGTGAGTTTCTAAGGAGAAAATATACAGTTCACATTTTAATTTTTACATAGAAAGATGAGAATGCTATCCAATGAATCAGAGCAATGGTTAGATCATGGAGAAATGAGGTCACCAAAGGAATGTAGTTTCATTTAATTTCCTGTTGGGTCTCTAGAACAGGAGTAAAAATTATATATCTCATATGATTTTATCTAAATTAGTGCTCCCAATAACCCCTGGAAGTTTCAATAAGGGAAGTATTTTTGGAAACAGGTTATTTATGCTAGAATTTAGATAATGGGTTATTTAACTTATTGCTAAAAAATTGTAATTCCAAAATAAATAAAGATTTAGGAATTTTGTTTAAGTGATTACATACATGTATAATAGGAGATCTTTTATTCTTGAGTAAAGTGATATTAACTTTATTATTATTTTTTATGTTTTCTTTTAAAAAGAAGTGAATGTTGGGTGGTGCCTGTGGTTCAAAGAAGTAGGGCACTGGCCCCATAAACCGGAGGTGGCGCGTTCAAACCCGGCTCTGGCCAAAAACTGCAAAAAAAAAAAAGAAGTGAAAGTTAGACAAAGAAAACTCTATGTCTCATATAATAGAATTTTTCTTTGTTTTAAGAATGCTAATTTTGTGGTCAGCATAAGATGTAGCTCACACTCCATAGGAGAGGCTTGCAACATTCAACTAATTTAGTTTGAATCCACCCTTACATGTATTTACATTCAGAATTACTTTGTGCTTCCTACTACTCTCCATTTGTTTTTCCTTTATCATAACTGAGGCATTGAAAATCAATGAATTAATGACTCTGGTTATTAAAAAATGATGAATTATTCATATATATGTTTATAAATATGGCAAGCTTCATAAAATAGGGGACATGTTTAATTCATTATTGATTCTCATTCACAATTTACACATAGCTGCTACCTTATAACTTGCAAGAAACAAAGAATCTAAGGGCTATCTGCTTATTTTTCATGCTCTCTTTAAACAATTTTTTTTTTTTTTGTCAACCTTACTTTCTACTCAGTAATCCTTCTACATTGGCTACAATTTTCACACCTTCCGTAACTTCTATAATTGCTCTTGTATTTATTTTTTCATGCCCATTGCTGACCTAAATTTAGCTATTTTCCCATAGGTTTTATGCCCATTGCTGACATAAATTTAGCTATTTTCCCAGTCAATGTTGTCATATTGGCTGTGGTGCAGGGAGCAACAGTGACTCTTCTATTGTTTTTTTTTTATCCCCGTGAACAAGACCATTAAATTTTGATCTATATGAGAGGTCCCCCTTGTCACTGCCATGTTCCCTGTATGCCATATTCCATCCATTATTTGCCTCTATACCCTAATGAGGTTTGAATGTATTCTTTCCACTTTTTCTATATTTATTCCATTAAAACTTAGTTTGTTTGAATCCATCTCCCCCAACCCTACCCCTTATGTACAACCTCTCTTTTAAATTCTATTTTCACTCCAGTGGAATTTTTTTAAAATGCATATCTACTCATGCTGTATCCAGTTTTATACCATCAGTAGTTTCCTTACTGTTTCTGGATTAAAACCAAAAATGTTTACACTATAGGAGCTACCAAATCCTATCTAAAAGAATTCAACCCTCTTTGTTTTTAATGGACTACATTTAAATAATATTATGAATTTCCTTTTTTCACAACAGGCGGAAGCTGATTTGGGAATTATTCTTCTCTTCCATCACCTGTTGCAAGGAGGCAGGTGGAAGTGTCAAAAGTAATTCTCAAGAAATTAATTGCATTTAATCTTTCTTTAAACCACTCTTAGATTCTCTGAAAGAAGCCCGTAAAGAGCTGTTGTTATTGTCTGTGTTCCCCTCTCTGTAGCCCTTATATTTAAAACAGGGCCTAGTTATATATATTCGAATTTGTTTATTTATTGACTAAACACAGTGTTTAAAGTTATCAACTAAATTCCTTTGTATTTTTAAGAAATTATGCACTTTGGCAATTAGTCTCTTTCTATATATATACATACATATGGAATTATAAATTTGTTTTAAACTTGTTACCAATACATCCTCCTTGTGAGGTGGCCATTATATTGTTGATTTTTTTTCAATATTATTATCATAAGTTAGTTCTTCAATACTATTGTCATACATTATTTCTTCAATACTATCATCATAGATTCGTTGTTCAATACTATCATAGATTAGTTCTTTTCTAGAAACAAGACCCACAAAGATTTACTTGTATCAAAGTAGCCACATTAAATACTTTAAAGTCTAAGAAAATCATATAATTATTTATAAAAAATTGGGGAGACTCAGAGAATTCATACATAACATTAGTTGGTAGAATTTCCTTTAAAAATGCACTGTCCAGCAAAAATATACAGATTAAATTACATCTTCCCCATCTATTTTTACTATTGAAAATCATGGATGACCTAATACTATATATTTTACCTTGTTTAATTTTGTAATACATAAGATAAAAATCACAATGAAGAATGGATTATTCCTACTATGTGCAATTTTTTCAATAGATACCTAAAACTCAATGGGGGGCATATAGCTCTTATATAAAATTGTTTCAGGAACATGTTTCCTAATAATATACAGAACATTTGTGGAAGGACATGAGATCCAAATATGTCCATGCAAAATACCTATTGTTCTTTGACTAAACTGTCCAAGATTTTACTATTCTTAAAGTACAACTGAATACAAAGGACTTTATCTTCCCTACAGAAAACTATCTGTAAAGCTGACATATTCAGCACTTACAATTACATTTTTAAAATGTAAGCTATAAAACATCATAATGAGGGGTGGTGCCTGTGGCTCAAAGGAGTAGGACGCAGGCTCCAAATGCTGGAGGTGGCAGGTTCAAACCCAGCTCTGGCCAAAAACTGAAAAAAACCAACCAAACAACAACAACAAAAAGCACATCATAACGAAAGTGAAAAGACAGCCCACAGAATGTGAGAAAATATTTTCAAATTAAATATATGATTATGGACTTGCATCTAGAGTATATAAAGAATACGTATGACTCAAAAATAAAAATACAGATAAATCAATTTAAATATGGGCAAGTTGTTTTTGACTATCTATGCAAAAGAAAATATTAAAATGGGCAGTAATCACATAAAAAATGTTCAACATCATTAATCATCAAGGAAATCTCATCAAAACTACAATGATACTATTTCACATTCAGTAGGTGATTAAATATAAAAGACAGGGAATAGTTAAATCTTGACAAGAGATGAAGAGAGAAGAGAATCCTTGTGCTTTAAAATCCTTGTACATTGTTTATAGATATATAAAACACTGCATTCACTATGGAAAAACGTTTGATACTCAAGAAAGTAAACAGAGTTACCGTATGATCCAGTGATTCTGCTCATGGGTATATACAAAATAATTAAAAACAAGGGTGCAAACAAGGCTGGCATGTGATTGTTGATAGTAGCACTATTCAGTAATAGCCTAAATATGGAAACAACCCATAACTGGATTAAAAATAAATTTGTATATGTATACAATAAGATATTATTCAAGAATAAAAATGAATGCTACATCGGTATTTGCTACAACATGCATGAACTTTGAAAATCTGGGAATTTTTTCTCTTTCATAAAATATGCTGATGAGAGTATTCTGAGTTGAAATAGCATTAATATGTCTCCAAATATATTAAAAGTAACTAAATTTTGTACTTTAAAAAAAGCATAGATTTTATTATATGAATTACATGTCAATGAAGAAGTAATCTTGAAAAAGAAGTCTCTGGATAAACACATTTTTACATCTAATTCATTTTTCTTTTTTAGTTTTCAGGTACCTTAATGTATACTTAATATAGATTTATTAAGTTCTAGGTTCATTATTCAAGGGATGGGGATAAATACACAAAAGAAATTATAAAACATAGAAGTAACATCAAAAGATATATGTTAAAATCATTTCAATCACTTCAAATTCATGCAGACCTGTCACAGTTTTTTGCCAATTTGTCTTTTAAAAAGGATAAAACAGTCTCTGGATTTCATTTTCTAAGTTTATAGAGAGCCAGAAACTTTTACAAAATTGTTTCTTCTGAAAGATTATAACCATTAAGTTAACAAATGGTATTTGAAAATCTTGAGAACTTTCATATTTTAGGTACAATTTATGAAATTTATGTACCATTATGTACCAAAATATTTCCATTTTCCAACTTCATAAGGAAAAATATTCTCCCCCATACAGTGGGATTTCACAACTTGGAATTCAGAAAAATTATGCATGTTATCATATCATGTTTAAACATTGCATACAGGAATTACATTCCTTTGTTACCACAAATCTTTACCAAAAATCAATTGATTGCCCTTAAAAATTTAAAAGCATCTCACACTTGATTCTGATATCCAAAATTGCATTCTCACAATAAAAAGTTATTAATATGGCAGTGAAGCAGACTGCAGTTTGATGATAATCTGATCACTGTGTTTACAATGTGATTAGTGTTATGTATGATTTTCAGATTGGTGAAGGCCAGCAATTGTAGCAGATGCCCATGGTAAATTTAGTAAATAAGTAGTTTTATGTTAGCGTCTGAGTCATAGAGGAAATCCTAAATTGACATATTAGATTGCAATAAGCCTACAACATTAATTAGCTCTTGAGCTTCTGCATTAATATCTGGTAACATTTAGAAAAATACAAAAATCCCCTTTATTATACAAATATTCTATTCTATTCCTCATGCTAAAACGCACATGTGTTGTTTTATGTGCCTAAAAATCAAGATTGGATCTGAAATGCTGAATTTCTTTAGATGCATCACACATACAAATTTTTATAATTTTGCATTAGTTATTTAGTTTTCATAATTGTTCTTTTAATCAATTTTCAATCATATTTTTTCATTTCAAATTAATGAGGTAGTTTCTCAGTGTTGAGGAAGAGTTCAAACTATTTTATTCTCAAAGTAGAATGACATTAATATTCTTAGTAAAATTTTTATTTACCAGTATAAATTTTGTCTATGCCTTTAGTTATTTTTCATATAATCAGTTATCTTGCTCACCAAGTACAGTATTCAGTGCACATCAAGACCTATCAGAAAAAATAAATAGCTCTTTTCTGGTGTCACTTTGGATGTTTTTCTGAAAATATCAGTGATGTGTGCCAGAGAACAAGATAGAATCCTCCCACTCAAATTTTATTTTTCTTTTTGAAGTGACATCCATTCTTTGGAATTTATAATACTTAATGCTTTAGGTGCAGCCCCTTTTATTGGGAGACTTTCAAAATGTTTTCCTTTTCTGGCTCAGCAGCTGTAGCTCAGCGACTGGGGCACCAGGCACACACACTAGAGCTGGCAGGTTCGAACCCAGCCCAGGTCTGCCAAACAACAGTGACAACTACAACCAAGAAATAGCCAGGTTTTGTGGTGGGCGCCTGTAGTTCCAGCTACTTAGGAGGTTGGGGCAAGAAAATCGCTTAAGCCCAAGAGTTTGAGGTTGCTGTGAGCTGTGACACTACAGCACTCTACCCAGGGGGACATAGTGAGACACTGTCTCAAAATAAATAAATAAATAAATAAATAAGTAAAATAAAATGAAATAAAAGTGTTTTCCTTCTCTGAAAAACTGTACTTCCTCACTCTTGCTGTGCAATTTAATATTTTGTACCTTAGACATTCTTTGTTTTCAGCAAAAACTTTAAGCATTCAAAATATAACATTTTACAAATAACTTTCAAAAGACTCATCAATCCACCACCACAGTCAAGATACTAAATATTTTCAACACCACAAGATCCCTCATTTTATAACGACCCTTCCACTTCCCACATCCACTGGAAGCTCCCAATCTCTCTCACTCTACCTCTAAAATCTGATAACTCCAAAAATATTATATAAATTGCATAATATAGTTTGTTATTTCCTCAGGGTTAGGCTTTTTTTTTTTTTTTTCCTCAGCATAATTCCCTGGAGAGTCACACAGGTCAGTTCAAGTCTATGCATGCATCAATAATTCATTCTTTTCTGTTTGTACACATCTCAGTTTGTATGAACCTCGGTATATTTAACCATTTACCTGTTAACCATTCACTACTATGAATGTCACTGTGGTGGTTTTAGCACTCGTGGCTAATGGCATTGAACATTTTCATGTGTTTACTTTCCAACTGTGTATTTTCCTCAGTGAAATATCTCTTCGTGTCTTGTGCCCATTTTCTAATTGGATTATTTTTTGGCTGTTGAATGTTGAGAGTTCTTTATATAGTTTGTATACTAATCCTTTGGCAGACTTTGATATGATTATATGATGTTTGATTATGTTATGATAGATTTTCATACATTGAATACATCTCAGTGTTGCATAGCTGGAATAAATTCCACTTAGTCATGGCAAAAACAAAAAAAAGACTCATCAAGATAATATGAAAGAGATATAAAATCTTATGTGCTGTGTATTAATATTTAAGATTCTGCCAATTTATTTTGTGAAAGGATATTTGTGATAAAATAGATTAGCATAGGCATAAGTATTATGTGTCTTCTCTTATTTCTTCAAAGACCAAGTACCAGGTGCCTTAAATATGTATCAGGGACAAATCTCATTCCTCAGTCTCAAGTGTGAAAGGAACATAGCTTTTGTTCTGCCACTCTTAACAATGATATAGCAAAAAATCTAAATGTACTTTTTTATTCACGTTTTCTCCAGGTTTTATGGACGATGAAGAGAGCCCTTATGTTTTTCTTCTTGTTATTTCTGAGATCGGAAAATTCTCAGCATTTTAGAATATCTCTTCTTTTATTCTGATCAACCCTCCTAGAGAATAATATTTCACAATATCTGTAATCTGATTTCTTCCTCTAATTATCTCATATGATACGTCTTATTAACCACAATATCCAGGAGCAGAAATATAGACTAAAAGAGACTGAGGTACTCCTCACTGGAAAGTAGAAAAACAGAGAGAAGAGAGAGAGAGAGAGAGAGAAATTGAAAACAGATGGCACAAATTATATTTTACTACAAATACACCTATATAGAATTTAATTTTACACTTAATTAGAACATAAAGGAGAAAGGTAGAAATTTTCTCTAGTAAAACTACATGAATTCCTAATGTAGAAACTCTTAGAAATTGTCATAGAAATTTCATATAATCACCAGACTCAAATTTTATCCACTTGAAGCACCATATGTTTCTTACCCTTTCAACAGCTTTTCTTAATAACGATAATAAAAACATTACTTCATAAAGGGGAATAATGTATATTTATTGTGTTATTTTTATTTACGTAGATAATTTTTAAAATATATACTGAAAAATATTGTTTCTGCAAATTACATAATATATTTTTCACAAGGAAGTTTTAGCTATTGTTAACTGAATACTGCTTTTATATCCCCAAAGCTACTCAGGGATAGTTATTGGCTTATGCCTTATTCTGAAAATTTTTTTCTTACTCACAATGCAATGTTTAAGTTATCAGAATTACTGAGTGAATTAAAACAATACTATTCTAATGACTAAAGCACATTTCAAGGAGACTTAATCTGAAGTTCATGTTAAATATTAAATATTTAAGTCATCATCCTCAACTGAGCATATGAATCCATGCTCTTTCAAAAAGTCTTCACTAATGTCAAACACTGACTTCCAAATCTAATGACTCTCCATGCTCAGACAATAAAATATTTTTATTTCAAAGATCCCCAAATTTCCATCATTCAATTGACAAGCAACTGACCATTTCTTATAAGTACCCTACTCTTTCCCTTTTGTTAAAAGAGCTTATACTTATTATTTACATTCCCGTATACATGTAAGAATCTGCTTCATAACACCACACCCAGCAAAATTGCCAAGTGGAATCTTAATTGCAATTTGATTGCATAGGTATATCAGTCTTGAAAAATTAAATTATTGTGACCCCTAAGGCCCTGGTCTCGGTGGTGGCTGCAGGAAGGAACCAGGAGTGACAGGGATTAGAAGTATAAGCTTGTGGGAGGCAGGCTAACCTTAAGTGCAGGACAGCCCAGAGCCCCCTACACAATGGCTATTTATTAAGGTGATACACAACAGGAGTGGAGAGTTAAGGTCATTACATATGAGGGTTGCATGCATAAGGGTTGTCACATGCTCTTTCCTCATGTGTTCTTTCCCCACAACCCTCATGAAGAACTACTAAGCATCAATGTTTAATATATGCTTACTAGTGAGTGACCGATGTTATCTCATTCTGGAACACTGAGTTACTTGAAGGATTGCCCCCAAGTCACAAAATCTCTCTAGGCTTGCCAGGAGACTGTCCAGTTCTCAGAATTTCTTTTTAATGTGATAATAATCAGTAACTGTCCTTTGAAAGCATGATGTCCATTCCTCTACATTAAATATTTTGTTGAACTGAATTTTCTAATCCAAAAAGAGCATTTTACACCATTTATTAGGTCTTTTTAAATTTCTCTCAGTGATGCTTCTCCAAATCCTTCCAGGTAAATAGAGAAGATGTGAAGTCTACATGTTTCTTCACGGCTGAATAGTATTGCATGCTGTACATATACCATGGTTTTTTTTTTTTTATCTGTTCATGGGATAATGGGCGCTTGGGTTTTCATGTTTTAGTGATTGGGAATTGAACTCCAATAAACATTCTAGTGCAATGTCATTATAGTAAAATGATTTTAATTCTTCTGGTAAATACCTAGTAATGACACTGCAGGATCAAATGGAAGGTCTATTTTTTTAATTAAATCATAATGAGGTAGATCATGTATACATTAATACATTTATGTGGTACAATATGCTGATTTCATATACAATTTGGAGTGCTTACATCATACTGGTTAATATATCCCTCACCTCATTTACTTAATTATGTGGTAAGACATTTATACTCTATACTTAGTAGATCCCACAAGTACCCTTGCAATATGCACCATCAGTGTGATTCCACCTTTCACCTTCTCTCCATTTGACCTCCGCCCTCCCCCATCTCTTCCTTTCCTCCTTCATCCTGGGCCATAGTTGTGATCTATTCTTCAAATAAAAATGTGAGTGATTATAAATTTCTTTCATAATAGTACTGAGTACATTGGATATTTTTTCCTCCATTCTTGAGATACTTTACTAAGTAGAGTATGTTCCAGTTCCATCTACATAAACATAAAAGAGGTAAAGTCTCCATTTTTTTAAGCTGCATAATATTCCATAGTATACATATACCACAATTTATTAATCCATTCATGGGTTAAAGGGCACTTGGGCTTCTTCCTTGACTTGGCTATTATAAATTAAGCTGCAATGAACAATCTGGTTCAAATATCTTTGTTATAAAGTGATTTTTGGTCTTTAGAAGGTCTATTTTTAGCGCTATGAGGATTTCGCATACTTCTTTCCAAGAGAACTGTATTAGTTTGCAATCCCACCAACAGTGTCTAAGTATTCCCTTCTCTCTGCACCCATGCAAGTATCTGTAGCTTTCTGATGTGGGCTATTCTTGCTAGGGTTAGGGGCTATCTCAATGTGATTTTGATTCGTATTTTTCTGATTAATAGGAATTATGAGCATTTTTTTCATATGTTTGTCAGCCATTCATCTGTCTTCTTGGGAGTAAGTTCTGTTCATGTATTTATGAGTGCTAAATGAGGTTGCTTGCTCTTTTCTTGTTGATTAGTTTGAATTATCTGTAATATTTTGATTATTAGGTCTTTGTCAGATTTATAACATGTTAATAACATCTCCCATTCTGAGGGTTTTCTGTTTGCTTTAGTTGTGCCCTCAGCTGTTCAGAAGCTTTTAGCCTTATGGAGTCCCATCTATTTATTTTTGTGTTACTGAAATGGCCAATGGAGTCTTCTTCATGAAATCTCTTGGAGTAAAACTGAAAGCATTTCCAGTTGGAACTGGAACCAGACAGGGATGTGCACTATTGCCATTACTACTCAACATAGTGCTGGAAGTACTAGCCAATGCAATAAGGTAAGAGAGGGAAATACAAGGTATCCAAATGGGGACAGAGGAGATCAAATTTTCAGTCTTTGCTAATGAAATTATCTTATATGTAGAAAACTTCAGGGACTCATCTATGAGACTCCTGGAAGTTATTAAGATTTATAATAATGCTTTGTGATATAGAATAAATGTCCACAAATCAGTAGCCTTCATATATGCCCAAAACAGTCAAGCTGAGAATCAAATCAAAGTCACAATTCTCTTCACCGTAGCTTCAAAGAAAATAAAATAATTGAGATACACCTAACAAAGGATGTGAACGATCTCACAGATAGAACTAAGAAATGCTGAGAAAAATAACTGAAGACATTAACAAATGGAAAAACATACCATACCCACAGCTGTGAAGAATAAACGTTATTAAAATATTCAGACTACTCAAAATGATCTACAGATTTAATGCAATCCCCATCAAAGCACCAATGTCATACTTTCGAATAACTTGAAAAAAATAGTTCTTCATTTCATAATGGGCCAGAATAAACCCTGAATAGCCAATGCAAATGTAAGAAATAAAAACAAATCTGGAGACATCATGTTATCAGACATCATATTATATATTACAAGTCTACAGTGATCAAAACAGCATGATGCTGGCACAACAATAAAGACATCAATATTTAGAACAGAATAGAGAACCAAGATATGAAATCAGCTGAATATGGCCATGTGATGTTTAATTAACCAAACAAAAGCATACACTGGGGGAAAGAATCCCTGTTTAATAAATGGTTCTGGGAGAACATACAAAAACCACTTATAAAAATTGACTTACTCTGATCTTACAGTATTTTTTAATTTTCAATATTAGGTTTTCTAGAATTAATGAGTGTTTTATTTCTTTCTTTAAAATATTTCTTATCCTCATAATTATAGCTGTATTAAAAGCTATCATAAATCATACTAGCTTTTAAATATTAATATTATTATGCTAATAATTTTTTGGATCAGGAATCTGGGAAATAATCCACTAGGCATATTTCTCTTAAGGTCTCTTCAAGACAGTCACTTGAAGGTTCAACTGAGCTATAAATCTGATATGTCTCATCCATACAGCTGACAATTAATGCTAGGGCTGAGCATGAGTTTAACTGAGTATCATGCATGGCCACTCCAATTCTATAGTCTCATGGTACGGAATTTCTTACATGGCTGCTCAGGTGATGGAAGCACTAAACATTCCATCAACAAAGTAGAAGTTGCATTGATTGCCTTTTGTATTCTAGCCTCCTAAATCATGCAAACTCATTTCCACCTCACTCTATTAAGATAGTAACAAGCCTGCCCTGATTCAAATTTAGGGAACATGGATTTCACCTCTTGACAGAAGGAGTGTGGAATAATTAGTTATCATTTTTTCCAAAATTATTTCAGACGTTCTGCTATCTCTTTCTGCTACTAACTTATATAACATTGCTATTACATGCAAAGTGCACTCACTTGTTTATAAAACCCCACAGAATACTCCATTATTATATCATTAGTCTCAGGAGTCAGGTCCACGATTTTGATATTTAAATCAGGCTGTCGGGTAGTGCCTGTGGCTGAGTGAGTAGAGTGCTGGCCCCATATACCTAGGGTAGTGAGTTCAAACCCAGCCCTGGCCAAATTGCAACAATAATAAATAAATAAATAAATCAGGCTGTCATGAAGATGAGCCTCCTCAGCTATAATTCCTTATATAAAATACTTCCTTTGAATCTAAACATCAAGAACTATAGAAATGTTTTCTGCCCTCACCCATGCAACTTCCCTGCCCCAGTATACATAACAAAGATTGTAGGATAAAGATCAAATAAGTACAGCGGACATTTCTGTTAAGAATTGGGATATGGGGGTCACACCGTCATTGGGGACCCGTAGCAATCTGAAATGCGGTTGAGAACATGTTGCTGTGATCAAACAGCTGATCAGGCCTGCACCACCCAAATTACCACCACTTACAACTAAATAGCTTATTCTACTAGGCATGCAACATGCCCATCATTACAGTCTAGAGAGAAATAAATGGCTCTATTTCTGCTACAGAGAAAACCATTTAATGCCAGAAGTATGACTCTGGTCAAAGTGATCCACTTCTTTTGGTCTGAGGAAGACCACTTTGTACAGAGAATTACACCAATGTAGATTAACTACATTGAACCTTTCTAAGGCTCAATAATTTGTAGTAATTTACCACTTTGTTTGTTTGTTTGAGTTTATGTTGTTATTATTTCAATCCAACCTGTTGATTCCCATCCCAGCATTGTGGCCCTTAAAGCTAATACTGGTTGCATTCTTGGCTTTGTAGAACATTTTCAGTTAAATAATGGTACATTTTTCAATGCAAATGTCACTAAGCAATACAATCATCTCATGTTAAACACTTCTTGGATAATGATCTGGACAAAAGGAACAAGGGATGATGCAGATCAATTTTGAATATTTGTATTTCTTCTCAGATTATTACTGAATATGATATTTCTTTTTCTCCCTTGAAAATTCCTAGGCAGCCCTGGTTATTATACCCTCTGGGTAGTAGACTGCTGGAAGAGAAGACTTAGTGTGGTGAAATATATTCTGGTTCAGCCATCTGGATTCTCTTTTTGGACTGACATTGTTTTAGTCAAAGTTCTTGAAAGAGACCCCACAGAATACTCCATTTATTACCAATACAAGACAGGTGAAAGCTGATTTATTAGAGGAGTTGGCAAAACACAGTTATGAAGCTGAGAAGTCCCATGACAGGCTATGTGAAATTTGGAGAACCTAGAATGCTAGTAGCATGGCTCAGTCCATGTTCAAAATTTTCAGAACCAGGGAATGTCTGAAAGGGAAGGCCTGAGAACCTGGGGAACCACTGGCATATGTCCCGAAGTCCAGAGGCTGGAGATCCTGGAATTCTGATGTCCAAGAGCAGGAGGAAAAGAATCCCTTCTCTGGGCTACAGAGAGAGAGAGAGAGAGAAAATTGGCTTTTCCTCTTCTTTTTTGTTCTATGCAGGTCCCCGCTGATTGAATAGTGTCTGCCACATTGAGGGTAGATCTTCATTGCTCAGGACACCAACTCACATGACAATCCTTTTGAAATCACCATCACAGATGCATTCAGCAGTAATGTTTTATGAGTTCTCTAGTTATTCCTTAATCCAGTCAAGTTGACATGTAAAGTTAAATATGACAGACATCCCTCCCACCCCCAGATCATGAAGATAATTATCATTTAGTTGAGTTTTCTGTTTTTCTATTTTTCCTACTGCGGCCCATAGAGATTAAAGTGGGGGAACATAGTATATTTCTGTAAGTTTTATAAAATTACTCTTATACCTGACTCTCCAAATGAAAGACATTGATGTGAGTATAAGATATTAGTGAAAAGGCAAAGTTAGAGCTACTGGAATGGTAACACTGTTTTTGTGGAAGTAGAGAAGACTAATAACTTAGAGCCCAGGGAGAAAACAAATTAGGTCCCATAAGATATAAGAATGGTAGGGAGGGACATTTGTAATCTGTGTTTCAAAACTGCTCCTTAAACAAGTTTTTAAAGAAATATTATCTTGAAGGAAGTCAAGTCAGCCTCAAATTACTTCCTATCAGAGCCATTATAAATGATAGAATTTCCCTAGACTTCCTCCTTGGACAAAGGTAGAATCTGCATAATTACTTGTAAATCCTGCTGTATCTGCTGCTTTGGGCTTAATGGAAATGCCAATGTATAAACTTAAGGAAGATGGTACTTAGCTTCCTTACGAAGATCATAATGTTCAAGAAATTTTGTTCAGCTGGTTAAGGCTGGTCCTCAAAGGGCATGGGTTGATATCTATTCTGCAGGTTTACATCATGGTTCTGCTTGGATTCCTGTTGCTAGAAGCATTAATTTTATATGGGACAAATTAAATGGATTAGATGTCAGTGTCAATCAGTAAGAGTAATTTGACTGGTTGACTCATGGGAAGATTGTCCAGAAGACAAAATGTGTAGAAATAAGGGGTGGGCAATGTTGGTCGTTAATTCTCTATGTGTCCTTCATATTTATGCAAATATTATGAGCAAAGGTATTTTCTACCTTTATTCTAAACTATCTTTTCAAAGATGTTGTTGTAATAAAAGACTTTGGAAGATTGAGAACAGTCATTTCTAGGGGTAAAGTGATGCATACTTATTGCCTATTATAAAGAGTCATGTTCCCTTAGCTTGGGTTGTTCTACTGTAAAAATATAACCTACTCTATGTGAAGTCATCAGGTGGACTGATGATCTGATTTCTTCATATCAGCCTGTGAGAAATAGGGTTCAGAAATGCAAGAAAATGATGAAATTCTGGTTATTGCTATTTCTGTAATGATAATCTGACTTTGGTCTTTGACTCAGAAATCCAGTATCTTCTGTCAGTAGCCAGCATACTGTGTTAGGATAATTAAGCCTAAAACTAGAGTAAAATCTTAAACACTTCACAGTTCTTGACCGGTATTCTATTGACACCCAAGGATTTTGTTTTTCTCTTTTTATATTTATCAATTTTTGAATTATATATTTATGCTTTTGATAATTAGGCACATACGTATTATGAATTGTTACATATTCCAGAAGAATTAAATTTTTATTGTGAAACACTATTCTTTTATTATTTATTAATTTTAAGTATTATCTCTCTTAGGTATTTAAAAATTATATTTTCTATAATGTTAATTATCTATTGGTCAAAGTAATCAATTTGCATTTTTAAGCTGTATATATTTTTTATCTTTCTATTTTTTGTGTGTGCAATTATCATGTATTTTATTATTCTTCATTACATTATTTCCCCTCACCGCCCAGTGGTAAGACAGAATCTATTCACAGAAAAGAATACAGAAAACAGTAAAGCTCCTAGTAGAGGGAGAGAACTCAAGTGGGGAGAGAGAAGCTCTCTCCGTTTCTCTCCCGGTCTCTCCCCATCTCCTCCTTTAGGCCTTTAGTCTCAGGGTATACATAGGTCCATGGGTTCCCTGGCCAGGAAACAAATGAATACAGTCCCTTTCGCCAGGGGCAAGGTGAATGAATGTATCAATGAATGGATACAGTCCATTCATGGAATCGAGGCCTAGGAAATTCACAAGAAATTGACCTAGGCATAGGAGATGGGGGTTCCACATTTAGTCCTAAGTGTGAAGTGAAGGAGAC
>CAUYON010125348.1:0-15391 GCA_963573935.1 Arctocebus calabarensis
GTAGTCCCAGTTACTTGGGAGGCTGAGGCAAGAGAATCGCTTGAGCCCAAGAGCTGGAGGTTGCTGTGAGCTGTGACTCCACAGCACTCCACCAAGTGCGATAGAATGAGACTCTGTCTCCACAAAAAAAAAAAAAAAAAAAAAAGTAGAATTTAGGGATTAATGAAAATAGAAATTAGATGAGAATATTGAATATGTACTGACTCAGGAAAGAGTGGACAATTCCCTCTCATGACTAAAACCACATAAATACAATACAATTCAATGTCGTCTTTAAAAAATTTCTTGCCACCTATAGTTAACTTGATTATGATTAGGCAGGGTTATAATATAGAAAAAATGTCAAATTATGCCAGTGCATCAACTTTCCAAGTGCATTATAGCCTAATTTTTCCACATCCTTTAGGGAAATTGTGTTAAATTATGTTAATAATGAGTTCTATTTATAATCTTTGAAAAATGGCTGCTGTATTTTCTTTTCTATGTCTCATCCACAGACATTATTTAATAAAAATGATTTATTTAAATGGATCATCTCTTCAATGTAATTATATCATAAGTTTATAGAGGTATCTTGAAGAACCTATAGGATGACATGTTAATAGGTGGATTCTACTGCTGCTGGTTGCCCACGCTACCTGTGGACTGTCCTACCCTTCTCCCTATCTGCATAACTTCATCACAGCCTCAAGTGGCATAGCATGGTATTCAACCATCAGTGATAATTTTTCTCATGAGTCTATTTCCTTCATTTCTCATAAACATATATCCAACAGTAGGTTGTCTTTTAGAAGATCAATAGGAATAGAAAATGTATGAGAATATTAAATATGTACGACTCTTTTCCTGAATTAGTACATATTATCATATTATCATATATTTTCTATTCTATAGACACACAAAAATAGAAAATAGCTCTATATTCCTATTCTAAAAATCAAGAAGGACCTTGGTTACCCTTAGTTAACTTTGCCATCTGTGAATAGAGTGACTGTGGTTGTAGGGGTAAGGTATCATTGCTTGGAGATGGTAGCCCCACAGTGATCTTGTGGGCCAAGTGGAAGATGACCATTCTGAAAAGGAGGTTGCTAGCAAGACATTCCTCTATGTTCCTACCATTCAGCACTGTCCCTGTTTATCCTGAGTGTAGCAAAGTTAAAGTCTTGGTTTTCTGTTCAGTAATGTTACAACCACTCTGTCTTCCTAAACAGTTTGCCTTTAGATATGAAGGACTATGTCAGAAGAAAGGAACATCATAATGCTATTTCACATATACCATTCAAATTAAAACTAACAGTCTTCTTTTTCCTTACCATATACTTTAATTCATTTACTTACTTTCTGCTTTTATATTCTTGCAATAGCCTGTGAACTGGTACTTTTCGTTCTTATTGAAATCTTCCTTAATACAGATGCCAGCATTATCTCTGATCAAGCAAGAGTATTTTAAGCCCTTACTCTTAAACCTTTTATAGTTTTCTATGCACTTGTATGTTGAGTAATTTTCAGTAACACTAATGGATAGAATTCTTAGTAAAAGTACATGCAAACCAAATAAATCAATAGTTCAGTACAAAGCTGATTTAGAAGTTATAATTAGAAAGATGGATTGTATATGGAAAATCTTTATCAGTAATTTTCTCATGACATTTGTCACTTATAATGTGTCTAATATTTAATTTGTATGTGTGCCATCTGTCTTACCAGACAGTAAGTACCTCTAGGGAAAAAGCCACATAAATTGACTTTGTAACATCTCAAAGTTTAACATTTAAGTTTTAGCTAAACAGTTTTAAAATACATAGTGGTAAAAGGAAAAGAAAAAATGAAGGGTGACCAGAAGGTGAAATATCAACAGGGAAAGAAAAAGAAGAAAAAATGAACAAAAAAGAAAAAGAGTAGTGCAAATAAGAATTTGAAAGTGTACAGTAGGAAAAAGAAGAATAAAAAATTATTTTGGTATCACTTGAGTATAACAATTTTAAGGAAAGCAGCATGTTAATATATGAATTATTAACTATTTCCAATAATGAAAGATAGGAGTAGGTATGAAGATATTCTCCACAAGCTTTCAGTTGGAACACTGATGCTGTCATCCCCAATCACAATCATTTACATGTTTTAATCTGACAAAACCCACAAAATTAGACATATTGTTCTTTTTTCTTTCTTTTTTTTTAGTTTTCTAGGCAAATATATAGCAACTAGTATAGAAATCAAAGAGAAGAAGAAAGTCCCCTTTTCTTTTATCCTGTCTCCTTTCAAGGTAGAAATGAAGCTCATTTTCATGAAATTTAATTATCAGAAGTTAGCCACAGAATATTAGGGTTTCTTATGTGATGACAGCACAGATGTCTACAATCTTGCAAGGGGATCTTCCCATCTGCACTTTATGATTGAGTGTGAAATTTCTTGAGATTTCATGGCCAAATGCAAGTTATGAGCATACTGCTAACATAGCTGGTTGAAATATGAAATATGTGTGCATCAATATTTATCAGATGACTATCAAATCATTTAAGGGTTTTCTTGTTTTCTATTTTCTCTGTGGTCACCATGCCATGAGGCACATGAAAGGATACAAAAGCCACATGTGACATAGCCTATTTCTCTGAATATTTAATCCTTTTGGGAATATAATGACAGAAAATAAGACTAAACATAAATAATGGCAATAATCTCTGATTAGTAGGAATATTAAAAAAAAAATCTAAGATACAAGATAGCTAGAAAATATTACCCTGATAAAGGAATATTCATAAAAAAGTAAGCTATGAACAAGGTCTTGAAACAATATGTCGAGTTTAGATAAGTCACTCAGGTATTGGAAGATATTTCATAATTTCACAATAATTGAAACAACAAAGGATTTTCCAGCTTTGTGATACACGTATGTGTGTATGTATGTGTATGCATGAGTATTGCAAGGTGGTTGCAGTGTAGTCATGCACGTAATCTTATGTTTGCCATTTTTTATAACCTGTAAAGTAACCATGATAATACTGATTAATAATCAAACTGATTTTTTTGTGTGTTTTTGCTTCAAGTGAAACCATTCTCTGTGCTATGTACAGAGTATGCCATCACATCTTAATCATGTTTATGTCCCTAACTTAATTATAATTTAAAATAGCAACAGCACAACTCATCAGATGCTAGGTGAAATTAAATCAGCCTACTCAAAATTACTCCGTCATATGTAGATACTATAAACATTGAGGTTTGGGGAGGTAGAATACGAGCAATCTTATGTAAGGCATTTATGCTTATGATGCAGAATCAAAACCTTCTTAAATTTGATACAAAATGTGGATGCTAGTGTCCCCTTTCGTTGTAGGGTTTACCCATTTCCTCTGCCTGAATCTATCAATGTAATGGGATCCAGCAATTAATTCTGTGTTATAAAATTCATTAGCTAATAATTAGATTGGAATATAACGGATAATTGTAATACTTCAGTCTATTTATTGTTTCAAAATTTCATAAGCTTATCCACCACATTTTTTATTGGATGAATTTCACTGTTTTCTTAAAGTGGACATTAGCAAAGTCACAGAAACTACTCCTTATTTCTAAAAATCATATGTTCTTAATAGATATTAGCTTAACTTAGACTTAGAATTTTCTTCCCATTCTGAGCGTTGTGTTATTATATTATTTAAGACGTGACATGTTCATTAAGGGGGAGCTGTTATATGTCTGAATTCTTGGTGCTCTCTCTGATCAAACTATAAAATAAATAGAAAATATTCCTTGAAATATTGATGGAAAAATTAGAGGATAAATTTGATCATAATGGAAATTGCATCATTCAATCTCGTTCCATAACTTAATAAATTTTAAATAGTGAAATTCAAAGGCATATTTAGCATCACCTGTGAATGGTTGTGGCACAGATGCCTGACACCTGTTCTTTTTTTCCCCCTTTTATTAAGTCATATACTCATTGATCATGAATACATTTATGCTTTTGTGGGGTACATTGTGTTGATTTTTTAATATAATTTGGAAAGTGATATAATATCACCTCATTTACTTAATAAGTTTGTTAAGACATTTATGTTCTATACTTGATAGATTGGACTTATACCCTTACAATATGCTCCATTGGTGTGATCCCACCTTTCCCCTCCCTCTATTGAACCTCCACAACCCCTCCCATCCCCCACTATTTCTCTCCTTCATCCTAGCTATATTTGTGATCTATCTTTCATAAGAAAATCTGACACCTATTGACTGCAGGTCTTACTGAGGCAAAGTAGTTTGGGAGAAGGACTAACAATTAAAATGTACACATTCAGGAATTTGCAATGTTACTGAACTATGAACAGTTGAAAATTAATAAAGCTAAAGAAAAGAATTCTAAGGGATAAATAAAAACAGAAAACAGAATTAGAAATTAAAGTTATAGGGCGGCGCCTATGGCTCATCGAGTAGGGTGCCGGACCCAGGTACCAAAGGCAGCGGGTTCAAACCCGGCCTGAGCCGAACTGCAAAACAGAAAAATTGCCAGGCGTTATGGCAGGCACCTGTAGTCCCAGCTACTAGGGAGGCTGAGGCAAGAGAATCACCTAACCCCAGGAGTTGGAGGTTGCTGTGAGCTGTGTGATGCAGCAATAGAGGGCAATAAAGTGAGACTCTGTGTCTATTAAAAAAAAGAAAGAAAGAAAGAAAACAAAATTATATTTATTCTTTGCTAAAGAAACACAGGGATAACTTAAGTAAGTATGCATCTCACTACATCTTAAACATAGTGCTAACAGAGAACTGTAGGATAATTGATAAAAGAGAAGTGGAATAAAATTTGTTCAGAAAAGCAATAAACACCATAACAGAAAAAATAACATAAAAATAAATGTTCTTATTTATAAAAAAACTCAAAGTTATTTATATCAGAAATGATTTATTTATCTCTCTTTTATACATCTAACACTTAGAAAAAGAAATCTATATATGTGTCAAAAATATATTATAAATTTGAATATAAATGTGTACATTTTCCCATAGTAAGTGATGGTGCACATTTTCATTAACTATGCCTATAAAATAATAATGAAGTCAATTTTCTTTGTAATCATATAACTGTTTGCATATAGCTTTAAATTATTTCATTTTTCTTTTATCCAACTCTAGGCAAAGTGCTTAAAAATACCAAGGTGACCAGTTCCAATGAAATAAATATGGAAAGTAGAAATCACAGACATACAGACACCCACATCACAAAGGAATAAAAAACATTCATCTGTGAACCACACAGATTAAAACAAAATGTTTGGGCAGGGTGATGACAGTCACACATTGTGTGGAAACAAGTCATTTATTTTCCATGGGAGTGACAGACGAGGCTATCAGGCAGGCTGCTAACAGAAGCTACCCCCACTGCAAAATATTTTCTAAATGCTAGAATGAACAGTTGGAGCCACAGCCACCTTTCCAAATTAGTCAAAATTACAACCATTTCCAAGTATAGTCTGAAAGGAGCAGAAGGGATTAGTACTGAAGTTCCTGCCCTTCCCTCCAAGAGCTGGGAACAGGAAGGTACAGGTGGACATGTGCACCACCAATTTTCATGTCCAACATACGGTACAACAATTGAGAGTAAAAAAGTGTTAACCCTGGTCTTTAAAGGTATGATTGCCCATCAGAATACATGTAGTTAGATATTTGCTAATACACCATAACCTTGTTGCCGGAGAATAAGTATTAAGAATATTTGTGCCCACTGAATTACCAAATGTTTAAATTTTGTGTCTCTTTTTCATCTCTAATTCATGAGGTTTTGATTAGGCAATCATGTGTCATTTATTAAGTGAATAGCAGAACACTATTATAACCACTTAAAAAATAAATATGTTCACTGAGTTATGATGACATATTTCCATTATCTAAGTTCTTCCTTCTACATAAAAATAATGCAAATTTACATAAAAATAATGCAAATTTTCTGCTTGTATATTAGCATGATTTAAAATTTCTGTACAGAATTAAATTATTTTAAACAAATGCAAGAGGTTTATGGTTACCAAGTAGTCTATTGATTTTGTTGTTATTTATCTATTAGTTTGTTTTAGATGATTGGATAGTAGTACATAGAATTATATGATTTCCCTAAGACCAAAGGGGAATTATTTTTGTACTAGTTTATAAGAGCAGAGTTTGCACCCTTAAAAAATTTAGTATTTTGAGAAAATATACAGTAAAACTTATAATGAATATATTTGTTTATGACAGTGATTCAAAATATTTACTTTAAGTATGAAATTAAGTAAAGTATTCCCACAGTAAATGCAAATGGATTGAACTCCCTTCTCAAAAGAGATAATATGGAAGAATGGATAATATATATCTACATATGAACCAAATGTCTGCTGTCTCCGGAAAACCCTTCAAACCCATAAAGATATTCAAACTCAAGGTAAAATGATGGAAAACAATGTTCCATGCATATCCAAATCAAAAGAAAGCTAGGATAGTTGACTCATATTAGAAAAAATAGACTTCAAAGAAAGAAAAGTAAGGAAAAGTAAGAATGGTCATTATATAATGGCAAAGGAAAAATTCCACAAGAAGACATAATAATTCTAAGTATTTATGCATCTAGGCCAGGGATGGTGGCTCACTCCCAGAATTCTAGGAGGCCAGGGTAGGTGGAACACTTGAACTCACTATTTCGAGATCATCCTGAGAGAGAGCAAGACCCCATCTCTAAAAAAAAAAAACAAAGAAAGAAAGAGCAATAACAACAAAAATAAATAAGTAAATAAAGAAACTAGCATTTTGGCTGGCACTTGTAGTCTCAGATACTTGGAAGGCTGAGGCAAGATGATCATGAGTCCAAGTGTTTGAGGTTGCTGTGAGCTATGAAGCCATGAGGCCACTGCACTCTACTGGGGACAAGAAAATGAGACTCTGTTTCATGAAAACAAATGCATCTAGCTTGGGTACATACAGGTATATAAAGCAAACCCTAGTTGATCCAAACAAAGTGGTAAACAGCAACATTATAATAGTTGGGGACTTCGACACCACACTGACAGAACTGGACCAATCCTCCAAATAGAATATAAATAAATAAGTATTGCACTTTGCTGGGCATGGTGATTCATGCCTGTACTCTAGGAGGCAGAGGCAGGTGGATTACTTGAGATCAGGATTGGGAGACTAGCCTGTGCAAGAATGAGACCCCACCTCTACTAAAAATGGAAAAACTAGACAGGCGTGGTGGTGTATGCCTGTGGTCCTCACTATTTGGAAGGATGAGGCAAGAGGATCTCTTGAACCCAAGAATTTGAGGTTGCTGTGAGCTATTATGACACCACAACACTCCATCTGGGACAATGGAGTGAGACTCTGTCTCAAAATATAAGTAAGTAAATAAGTAAATGTATACAGAGAAAACATTTGGACAAACTTCAGCCCCCTTTCATGATAAGAAGTCTTAACAAAATGGGTGTAGATGGAACATGCCTCAAAATTGTAAAAGCCATGTACAACAATCCTAAAGCCAACATCATGCTAAATTGGGAAAGCATTAAAAGAATTCCTGCTTAGATCTGTATCTAGACAAGGTTGTCACCACATCTATTCAAACATAGTGCTGGAAGTCCTAGCCAAAGAAATCTACAATCAAAGAATGTCAAGCATATCCAAATGCATATAGTAGAGGTCAAATTATTACTCTTTGCTGAACATATGATATTATATCTAAAAATCCCAACAATTCTAAAAAAAAAAACCCTCTGGAATTGCCAAATAAATTCTGCAGAGTCTTAGGATATAAAATCAATATACACAAATAAATAGCATTCCTGTACACCACAACAGCCAATCCAAGAATTAAGGCAAAGACTCACCACCTCTCACAATAACAACAAAGAAAATAAAACACCCGGAAATATATTAAACCAAGAGGGTAATAGACATCTTCAGTAGTAACTGTAAGCTACTAAAGAAGAAAATCAC
Source organism: Arctocebus calabarensis (assembly GCA_963573935.1). Lineage (NCBI taxonomy): Eukaryota > Metazoa > Chordata > Mammalia > Primates > Lorisidae > Arctocebus > Arctocebus calabarensis. Next base: position 7,963 of record CAUYON010125348.1, read on the forward strand.
AGAGGTTGCAAACAAATGGAAAAATATATCATGCTAATTACTGAAAGGGTCAACATTGTAAAAATGTCAATACTACCCAAAGTGATCTGTAGATTCGATATAATCCTCATTAAAATGCCAATATCATATTTTAGATATCTTCAATCCCAATTAAAGCACCACTGTCATACTTTAAAAATTTGGAAAAAATAGTACTTAGTTTTATATGGAATCAGAAAAAAACTCAAATCGCCAAGACATTACTCAGAAATAAAAACTAATTAGGAGGAATCATACTACCAGGCTTCAGGGTATACTATAAATGAAGAATGATCAAAACAGCATGGTTCTTGCACAAAAACAGAGAGGTAGGTGTATGGAACAGAGTAAAGAACCAAGAGATGAACCCAGCCACTTATCATCATTTGATCCCTGATAAGCCTATCAAAAATATAAATTGGGGGAAAGATTAACTATTTAAAAAATGGTGCTGGGTGAATTGGCTGGCAACCTGTAGAAGACTGAAACTAGACTCTTACCTTTCACCATTAACAAAAATTGATTCTCACTGGATAAACAGTTTAAACTTAAGACATGAAACAATAAAGATACTAGCAGAGAGTGCAGGGAAAACACATAAAGAAATTAGCCTGGGAGACTATTTTATGAGGAGAACGCAGGCAATTGAAGAAACACCAAAAATATACTACTGGGATCTGATCAAAGTAAAAAACTTCTGCTGAGTCAACAATACAGTTAGTAAAGCAATCAGACTACCCTCAGAATGGGAAAAGATATTTGCAGGTTATGTTTATGATAAAGGTTTGATAAATAGAATTTACAGAGAACTCAAACTAATTAATAAGAAAAGAACAAGTGATCCCATTTGATTGTGGCTAAGAGACTAGAACAGAAGCTTCTCTCAAGAAGACAGGTGCTTGGCCTACAAACCCATGAAAAAATGCTCATCAGCTTTAATTATCAGAGAAATGCAAATAAAAACCACGTTGAGGTATCATCTAACTCCAGTAAGATTAGCCCACATCACAAAAATCCCAAATTATAATGTTGGCATGAATGTGGAAAGAAGGGAGCACTTCTGCTCTGCTGCTGGGAATGCAGACTAATACAGCCCTTCTGGAAAGAAGTTTGGAGAACACTTAGAGAAATAAAAGTAGAACTGCTGTTCAATTCTGCAATTTCTCTACTAAGTATATATCCAGATGACCAAAAATAATTTTACAACAAAGACATTTGCACCAGAATGTTCATTGCAGTCCAATTCATAATTGCAAAGTCATAGAAGAAGCCCTAGTGCCCATAGACCCATGAAGGGATTAACAAATTGTGGTATATTTATACCATGGATATTACATAGCCATAACAAATAGAGACGTTACCTCTTTTATGTTTACATGGATGGGGCTGGGCTGGATCTTATTCTTCTTAGTAATTATCTAAAGAATGGAAGAAAAAGTACCCAATGTACTCAGTACTATTATGAAACCAATGTATAATCACCCACAGTTTCCTAAAGATGATAAAACAATTATAGCCCAGAGGAGGGGGAGGGGAAGGAAGGGAGGTGGCCAGGTGGAGGGAGGGTAATCAGTGCGACCTCATCTATCATGCATATTGTAAGGGTACATGTCAAATATATTAAGAGTAGAGTATAAATGTCTTAACACAACAATTAAATAAGTAAGTTGAAGGCTATGTTAACTAGTTTGATGTAAGCATTCCAAATTCTAAATAAAATCATCACATTGTACCCCATAAATGAAGTAATGTACACAGTTATGATCTAATACAAATATTATAATTATGAAAAAAATCCAATAATGCTATGCTTCATATAGAACCAAGAAAGATTCCAAGGTTGCCAAAGCAACCTTAAGGAAAAAGGGAAACTCATGCAGCATCATTTAACCAGACTTGAAGCTTACCGTAAGGTTATCATAACCAAAACAACATGGTAATACTACAAAAACAGAAATGTAGACCTATGGTCTGAGCAAAACACCCAGATATAAAACCATTCTCATCATATTGCCACTTCATCTTTGACAAAGCAGAGAACATATACTGGGGAAAAGAATCCCTATTTCACAAGTGGTGCTGGAAAACTGTGTGGCTTCTAGCCACACATAGAAGAAGCAAACAGGATTCGTACCTCTCACCACTCACAAAAATTAATTCACAGTGGATAACAGACTTAAATCTTAGGCATGAAACAGTAAGTCTCAGAAAAGATTATGAAAAAACTCTTACAGACATCAACTTAGGAAAAGAACTTATGAATCAGACCACAAAGGCAATCACAGCAACTACAAAAATTGACAAATAGGATGTGATTAACTTAAAACATTTCTCATAGCCATAGAAACAATCAACAAAGCAAACAGACAACCTAGAGAATGGGAGAAAATATTTGCATGCTATACATCCAAAAAAGGTCTGATAACCAGAATCTGTAAAGAACTCAAGCAAAAACAACCTAATAACAACATGGATAAAAATAAGAACGGAGCCTTTAAAAAGAAGATAGGTGAATGTCCAAACACTGTATGAAAAAAAAAAAAAAAGATCAACATCTATAATCATTAGGCAAATGCAAATCAAAACCACAATGCGGTATCACCTAATTCCAGTGAGAATGGCTTTTATTAAAAAATCTCAAAACAACAAATGTTAGCATGAATACAAAGAGAACTGGAGACCATTCTTCTAGGTGAAATTTTACAAGAATGGAAAAATAAATACCACATTTACTCACTATTAAATTAGAACTAATCGATCAGCACTCACATGAATCTTTGGTAATAAAACTCAAAATAAAGCAAACAGGTGCAGGAGCAGTAGGGAATGGATAAAATCACACTTAACAGGTACAATGCACACTATTGATTGGTGGGAAGACTTCTAACTTGGGCTCAAATTATGTAACCAAAACATTTTTAAATCTTAAAAAGCAGGGTGGTACCTGTGGCTCAGCAAGTAGGGCGCTGGCCCCATATACCGAAGGTGGCAGGTTCAAATCCAGTCTGGGTCGAACTGCAAAAAACAAACAAACAAAAAAGCAAAATAAAAAGCATAAATTCTAATGACTAAATGACAAATGAACATTCCTCAGGAAAAAAATATCGATCTACATCTACTAATTGGAAAAGCTACATAGCTTGACATTATTCTGACAATTTAAACACAACTTACAATCAAATGAACAGCATAGAAATCTATCCAATTTTCACATGGCTCTAATGATTAGATAAACTCTGCTTCAGTCTGATCACACAGCATAAGAAGTCTCATTTTTAGTATTGAAATAGGGGGGTTTGTGTGGATAGCATTACATTAATTACTTATTTTTCATGAACTAAATTGATTGAAATAAAAATAGAGATTAACTTTTTCTCCCGTACCTATTTTTCAGTAAGTGCAGAAATAAATTGTCTGTTTATGGCTGGCATTTCTTGACATACACAGGTGCTTCTTCAGAACCCAAAGAAATTTAAGGGAATATTTTGTCATGTATGTGGTATAACTCCAATAATGATGGAAGGGTTAGAAAAGTTAATATAGGCAAGTTCAAGGCAGAACGGAAAAAGGATTTGTATTAAGAACTATAATCATGTATGAGATAATGTATGTACAAGTATTTTTAAAAACAATATAATTATTTTTGTCGTTTTTAATAATACTGTACACATCCCTCCTTGATTTAGGTGTCTTATAATTTGAATAAGTGGTTCAAGCTCCTGGGGTAGGTCCTGATTAAAACACAGGTAATCATATTTAGTCATCTCATTTGTCCATATGTCCAAAACCCAGACTTAAGCCTAATGGATAGTTCATGCATAGTCACGTGACCCAATTTGGGTCATTGATAGACAAGGGAAAGCACACTGGATACTTATGGATAAAAATCTTCATCATTAAAAAGAAACCAGAGGAAGAGATCAGACTTAATTTGCAAGATACAGCTTTATGCAATGAAAGGTTTAGAAAAACAAGAGTCATTTTTCTACCAAATTATTAAAGTAGTACCACAGAGAGGAGAGATTCCCAGAAAATTGCAGAGGTGAGACAACACTGCTAGATTAAGTCCAAACAAAACTTATTCTACATCTGAAATTCCAATTTTAGGAGCTAATTTAATTCCTTATGTTTAAGTCATTTTGAGTTTTCTGTAACTATTGATAAATATAGCCTAAGAAATCCATGCCATAATAATGTAGTGAATAAATATATGTAACATAACAGTGTGCTGTGATATTAAAATAACAGGAGCCTAACAGATTTGAAATAACCTAAAAGTATCATATATCAATAATCATCAATGATCTTAATAGGAGGTCCATCCCAAATGGTTTTATCTTCTCTGAAAAATAATGCTGCTACTTATTACACAAACAGAAGATATGGAAATTAGTAAGTCATTGTCATTTTAACACTACTTCTGTAGATTCTAAGTCTATATTTTAAGTGATGTGTTAAAGTATTCCCATTTTTACCTATAATCAGAATTGCAATAAATTATGATTATGTATAGGAAAAAAATAATTATTAGGAAGTTAATTTGAAAAGGCAGATCTCTCAAGTTTAAAACTTTATTTTCTTTCTTTGTTAAATCATAATTGCATATATTAATGCATTTATGGGGTACAATGTGCTGATTTGATATACAATGTGGAAGGCTTACATCGAACTGATTAACATAACCATCTTCTTGCTTACTTATTTGTTGTGGTAAGATATTTATACTGTATTCTTAATGTTTTGAAAAATGTATCATTGCATTATGCACATTAGGTGAGGTTCCCCCCAAATACTCTTCCTCCTCCTGGTCTAACTCCCTCTTTTTCCCTCCTTCTTTTTGGACTATATTTATGTTTTACAATTAGTATGAATGTGTAGGTTATTATATATTGATTTCATAGTAGTATTGAGTACACTGGATACTTTTTTCCCCATTCTTGAGATACTTTACTAAGAAAAATGGGTTCCAGCTCCATACGTGTTTTATGGAGTTCCATCATTGGAGTTATAGACATATGTGGAGTTCTTTTATGTGTTCCAGGTAAACATAAAAGATGTGAAGTTTCCATCTTTTTATGGCTACATAGTATTCCATGGCATACATATATACAATTTGTTAATCGATTCATTGGTCAATGAGCATTTGAGTTGGTTACATGACTTTGCAATTATGAATTGCACTGCAATAAACATTCTTTGCAAATGTCTTTGCTAAAAAATGATTTTTTATTATCTAAGTCTATACCTAATAGAGGAATTGCAGGATCAAAGGATAGGTCCACTTTAGTTCCTTGAGTATTCTCCAACTTCTTTCGAAAATGGTCGTATTAGCTTGCATTTTCACTAGCATATAGAAGTGTTCCCTTCTCTTCATATCCTCACCAAAATCTGTGATTTGGGGATTTTGCAATGTGGGTTAATCTTACTAGAATTAGATGATATCTCAAAATGGTTTTGATTTGCATTCCTCTGATGATTAAAGATGATGAGCATTTTTTCATGTGTTTGTAGACTATGTGCCTGTCTTCTTCAGAAGACACTTTGGTTCAAGTCTCTTGCCCACATAGAAATGGGGTTATTTGTTCTTTTCTTATTAATTAGTTTGAGTTCTTGTGGATTCTAGTTATCAGACATTGGTTGGAAGCATAACATGCAAAAATATCCCATTTTGAAGGTTATCTGTTTGCTTTACTTAATGTGTTCTCAGCTGATCAGTATTTTTTAAGTTTGATCAGATCCCAGTAATTAATTTTTGTTGTTGCTTCCCTTGCCTGAGGGGTTCTTCTTATAAAATATTCTCCCAGGTCAATTTCTTCAAGTGTTTTCCTTGCACTCTCTTCTAGTATTTTTACAGTTTCATGTGTTAAGTTTAAATCTTTTATCCAGTGAGAATCTTTTTTTTTTTTTTATTTTCTTGTATGAAAGGTCTTTATTGGCAGGGGATGCTGCAGAGCAGCATTAAGGAGGAGGGGAGAGAGAGAGAGAGAAATGGGGGAGGAGACAAGAGAAGAGAGAGAGAGAGAGAGAGAGAGAGAGAATCAGTTTTTGTGTGTGTGTGTGTGTTTTTTTTTTAATGGTGAAAGGTGGGCATCTAGTTTCAGTCTTCTGCAGGTCACCAGCCAGTTCACCCAGCACCATTTGTTAAATAGGGAGTATTTCCCCCACTGAATGTTTTTGATAGGATTTTCAAAGATCAAATGATGATAAGTAGCTAGGTTCATCTCTTGGTTCTCTATTGTGTTCCATAAATCTACCTCTCTATTTTTGTGCCAATTCCAGGCTGTTTTGATTACTATAGATTTATACTATAGCCTGAAGTCTGGTAATGTGATACCGCCTGATTTGTTTTTAATTCTGAGTAATGTATTGGCTATTTGAAGTTTTTTTCTGACTCCATATAAATCAAAGTACTATTTTTTCAAGCTCTTTGAAGTTTGACTAAGGTGCTTTAATGGGGATTGCATTAAATCTGATTTCCATTTGCCTGGATTATAGATGTCCATCTCTTCACCCTGAGTCTATTTTTTTATTATTAAATCATATCTGTATACATTAGTGCAATCAAGGGATACATAGTGCTGGTTTCATATACAATCTGAAATATTTTCATCAAACTGTTTGACATAGCATTCATGGCATTTTCTTAGTTATTGTATGAAGATATTTGTATTCTGCATTTAGTATGTTTCACCTGAGTCTATTTTTATCCTTTAAGGTAAGATGAGACTCTGGTATTCAGCAGATATCTGGTCTGACTTTATGTATCTAGTTGGCCAACCTATGCCTTTTTAGAGTACAATTTAAACCATTCATTTTAATTGAGAGAACTGATAAGCATGGTAGTGTTTTGGGTATCATGTTTTTCAAATGGCTAGGGGATATTTTTAATTCTTTCCCTACTGTGGAAGTTAGGTTTTGTTCAAAAATTTCTGGGTAAGTTGACTTTGATGATGGACCATTTTCCTGATCATTATCGAAGATAGACCTGAGAATGTCCTAGAGAGTGGGTTTAGTTGTGCAAAATTTCTTCAATACATGTATGCCAGTGAAGTATTTGATTTCTCCAACACAAATGAAACTCAGTTTAGCTGGACACACGATCCTGGGCTAGAAGTTGTTTTGTTTTAGGAGATTAAAGGTCAATGACCATCCTTGTTTGGCTTGAAGGATTTCATCTGAAAGATCTGGAATCATTCTTTCTTTTTTTTCTTTTTATAAATTAATTTTTATTTTTTCTCCCAAAAGGCTTATTTGTCACATTTAAAGAATGAAATCAAATACATATCCAGATATGTGAACTATATATATACAAATCAATACACCTTATATTTAGACATACACAAACCCCTCCACACATTCTAATTTATCCATCAGTGCTATTCTTGAGAAAAAGCAAGGTATCTCTGAAAAA
>CAUYON010125350.1:0-54287 GCA_963573935.1 Arctocebus calabarensis
CAGTCCATGAGCACACATTAAAGAGATCACTCTAAGAAATAGTAACAGACAAGGCTCAGCGCCTGTGGCTCAACGGGGTAGGGTGCCAGCCACATACACCTGAGCTGGCGGGTTCGAATCCAGCCTGGGCCCACCAAACAAAAATGAAGGCTGCAACCCAAAAATAGCCGGGTGTGTGGCAGGTGCCTGTAGTCCCAGCTACTTGGGAGGCTCAGGCAGGAGAATCACTTAAGCCCAGGAGTTGGAGGTTGCTGTGAGCTGTGATGCCACAGCACTCTACCCAGGGTGACAGCTTGAGGCTCTGTCTCAAAAAAGAAAAAGTACTGAATGCTTAATCAAATATTTGATTAAGACAATCAAAACAATATATGCTGAATAAAAAGATACACTATGTATAATCTTGAGAGTGTTGTAGAGCACTCTCCCTAGGCGCCTAGCATTTCTCATCTTAATTTCAGGATGATGTAGGAATCAGCTAAAAACGGAATTGAAGAACACTTGCCCAAACAGGTCACACAAATAAATTTTTGTAACTCTGTGTGTGAGACAGAGTCTCTTTCTGCTGCCCAGCAACCTCAACTTCTTGGGCTCAAGTGATCCACCTTCCTCAGCCTCCCAAGTAGCGGAGATTACAGGTGCCCACCAATACACCTGGCTCGTTTTTCTACTTTTAGAAGAGATGGGAGTCTCACTCATGCCCAGGTTGGTCTGAACTCCTGAGTTCAAATAATCCACCTGCCTCGGCCTCCCAGAGAGCTGGGATCATAGGAATGAGCCACTGGCCTGACCAAATAGTAACTTTTGTGATCCCTGTTTTCCATCTTCAGTCTGGACACTTACTCAAATTAACGAACACATACTGCACACACACACACCCCACACACAATGCACACCTATCGCACACACTTCACAGACACAACACACACAACGCACAAACTGCACACACCCTGCACACGTATATACCACACACCACTCACACACACTGCACACTCAGCTTATCATCTCTTGCCATTTTAACCCATCACACTGACGTCGCTCTTTTAACATCTACACAGCTTTTCATTGGTTTTATTCCATTAAACATTTAATAAAGCCTTCACTTAGGTTGTACTTATACAAAACCTTTCACGGGATGTCCCTCTAACCTACAGCAAAAACATGAGATCCTTGAGAAAAGGGGTCCCTATCTCTTAACAACTATGTAAACAACAGGTATTCATCATTTACTCAATGTAGAAAACTATTCCTCTCCAACTCTTTCAACTCCCATCACTAATTATTAAAAGCTATCTGGCCTCCCCATATCTTTGCTAGGAAAGACAACGCATGCCTATTGGAAATATCCCTTTGGAAACCCATACAGCAATCAACTCTGGCTGAAACCTAGAATCCTTAGGTAGCCCAGGCGAAGTTCATCTGCATAGTTCATTCTTCCTAATAGAAACTCAAAATATGTAATATTTAAAATCACTAGCAAGAGAGTCAGATCTTTTTTGTAAGTTTGTGAGAGGCATCCTAAACCAGACAACTTTAAACCAATTAAAAAAAACCAGGGAGAAATCTCGAAGTATTAACTGATAATTAAACAATCTTAACTTTAAAAGCACAATGATTATTTCTGTACTAAATTTCTTACTTTATTTTTTAAGAGACAGAGTCTCACTTTATCACCCTCAGTAGAGTGCCGTGGCATCACAGCTCACAGCAACCTCCAACTCCTGGGCTTAGGTGATTCTCTTGCCTCAGCCTCCCGAGTAGCTGGGACCACAGGTGCCCGCGACATTGCCTGGCTATTTCTTTGTTGCAGTTTGGCCGGGGCCGGGTTCAAACCCGCCACCCTTGGTATATGGGGCCAGAGCACCCACTATGCTAAATTTCAAATCAGGCCTAGCAAGAAAGACAAAAAAACTTAATGGAGTTTTGTTCGTCTTAAGGTAAGGTAGATCAGGTGATCAATCTTCCACTAAGAATAACCTCATTTTTCCCATTCAATGATTTGTTTTAAACAATTCTTCTTAATATTTCTTTCTTTTTTTTTTTGAGACAGAGCCTCAAGCTGTCACCCTGGATAGAGTGCTGTGGCGTCACAGCTCATAGCAACCTCCAATTCCTGGGCTCAAGCGAGTCTCTTGCCTCTGCCTCCCAAGTAGCTGAGACTACAGGCGGCCACCACAACGCCCGGCCATTCCTTGGTTGCAGCTGTCATTGTTGTTGGGCGGCCCAGGCTGGATTCGAACCCGCCAGCTCAGGTGTACGTGGCTGGCGCCTTAGCCCGCTGAGCCACAGGCACCTAGCCCTCTTCATAATATTTCTACACACTTTCCTAACAGGTCAGTTTCTTTGCAACAACCTAAAATTATTCTTCAACTTAACCATATGATTAATTATATATTGGTATATCATTTTATAAGTAAAAACTAATGTCAATAAATCTCTTTTTAGATTTAATTTGGAAACTAACTTATGTACAGAGAAGCTAAATCTTTCTCTTCACACAATATACTTATCAATTATAAATAACTACATTAAAAACAATCATTGAGATTTTTCCCTTTATAAAAGTATACAGGATCGACAATTTGGAATCTAAACTATTAAGCAAAATTTACTTAATAAATATCATAACCTCTACATTTGCTTTCCATAATATATAAAATAAAACACATATGTGATTACAAGGTAACTAAAGCTTAATTCAGCGCTAGTTTAGGACTAGATCAGGACTTCAGTTTATAACCTTAGCTTGAGTACTCATTTTCTCAACAAAGTCCAATGGTTTCCACACTGACATTTCACTTTATAAAAACATAAAGAGACCTCTCACCTGGACGTGTTAAAGGGGAGTCTAAACACTTACCAGACAAATGTCACAAAAAGACTACATCGACTTTATCAATATACATAGTAAGAGGATACTTGGGCTTGCCTTTATCTAATTTATCTAAGTTTGGGGAAAATATTATTCTAACTACCTTTTTCCAGTCTTCCGATGGAATATAATCTTCATCTTCTTCAGATTCTTCTTCTAGTTCGCTATCTAGAATAAATAAGACACCAATACTATAAAACAATTGCTTATCCTATCCACATCTATATACCTGTAGATTATTTTGTACGTACGTAAAATATCTGGTTATGCCCAAAGTTACCCAATGAGTTAGGCCAAGATATTATAATCAATACTGTACCACGAAAAAAACAAAAAACAAATAGATGCCAGGAATCAATAAGCAAAAAAAGCATAAACCTTCTGGGCAACTGCATTCTCATAAAATGATTTCCTATAAAAACTTTAACAAAAAAATCATTTGGAGTCAAAGTTAATATGTTTCTAATATTCATTTTGCTATAACAACCTAGTCATAGAATATATTATATGATCTTAATTTCTTAACATATAAAATGAGAGTTTGGACAAAATATTGGTTTCCCCAACAGTGTTCCTGAGAACACTGGGAACCTCGCCCGGTCACTGAGAAGGCATGAGGGATGCATGTGTGACACACTAGGAACCCACAGCGGCACCGCTGAGGAAGATGTGAGGGTGAGTGTGACACACTAGGAACCCACAGCACCACCGCTGAGGAAGATGGAAGCGATGCTTCTAGACACCCAGTTTCTCCAGCTCCATTTTATTCAGAATGGGGGAGCTGTTGTTTGTTTACCTTTCAGAATAAGAATGTTATTTATGTAATACCATTAGATTGTTAGCATCCTCTAAAATCTAAAATGACACACAATGCTGAAAAGGACATTACATATAGAAATTAATTCTTTCTGTGGAAAAATTAAGAGAGGTGGTACATGCATAGCCTCCACACATACATAACAACTTGAATCACCAAATCAGAAGTATAAAATAAACATTGCTTCACGAGACAGAGTAGTCACTTAGCATCCAACTTTTAAACAATATTTGGCAATGGGTTTGCTCTTTGTCTAGCTAAAGGAAAAAAATACCATGACATTTTCCCCAAACCTAAAATTAACACAATTACCTGTTAGTCAGTAATCCTTCCCTACAATAATTAATTTTTCCTTTGAACCACATTTTTGTTTGTTTTTGTTTTGAGACAGAGTCTCACTATGTTGCCCTCGGTAGAGTACGGTGTTGTCACAGCTCACAACCACCTCACTCTTGGGTTCAAATGATTCTCTTGCCTCAGCCTCCCAAATAGCTGGGACTACAGGCGCCCGCCATAACGCCCAGCAAATTTTGGGGGGGGGGGGGGTTGTCATTGTTGTTTAGCAGGCCCAGGCCAGTCCAAACCCATCAGCCCCAAACACTAAGCTAAGGGTGCCAAGTCTAAACCAGATTTTTGATCAAAACTCATATTATCATATGAAAAGTATTATTAGAAATACTATTCCACTTCTAAGCAAAGTATACAGCAAATCATTCATACAAAGCAGTAGCCATGTTTAATCAATTACATGACTACATATTACATAAGGTTATTTTTCTCCAAGTATTTTTCTTTTTTGTTAAGTACAGAAATTTAGACCACAAATTTAAACAAATAACAATGGTAGCAGACTTGTTCTTATCAAAAAGCTATCTTCTAGAGCAGCAGTTCTCAACCTGTGGGTCACGACCCTTTTGTAAGAATGAAAATACATCCTGCATATCAGATATTTTCATTACAACTCTTAAGAGTAGCAAAATTACAGTTATGAAGTAGCAACCAAAGTAATTTTATGGTTGGAGGTCACCACAACATGAACTGTATTAAAGGGTTGGGGCATTAGGAAGGTTGAGAACCACTGATCTAGAGTTAACAACTTGTCTTAGAATAAAACATGGCAGAGCAAGAGTGAAACATGCAAGTATTTAAAATACAGTGGAACCTCCATGGCTGACAACCTCCCTAAACTGACCACCTCGAATTGACCTAATTTCCACAGACCGCACATGAATCACACATGTGAAGGCCTAGTTCCTCATGATGCCTAGCTCTGTATGTTGTCCAGTTTGTTACGGTCCCTTGCAGAGGATCTACTGTGTGTACATTAAATGCTGCCATGACTATTGGCCATCTCTCACCAGATCAGAACTGAAAAAACATCAGGGGAAGCCCTTCTGTGTGAGATGTTATCCTACCTCAAGAACCAACTACTTCTTTAGCCCTAGGAGCTGAAGCCTAAAGAAAACAATGCTTACGAATATACCCAAAAGCAGCTAAGAGGCAAAGTGGAAAATGAAAACTATGGGAAAGACTATGAGAAATAAAAAAGATGACCATGAAACAAACATTTAAAAACAGGCAGGGAAAAAACAAAAATACACAGTCACGTAGTATGTAACACAATAATTACTATCGTGTGTTCACTCACAATAGGACCCTGGCATGGCTAAACTAATAATCTACTAAAAAACCCGAAAACTACTGAAAGAGATTTTAGAATAAATGAATTAAAAAAGAATAGTGAAAACCATTAAGCTAACGTATAAAGTAATATACATTATATTTAAACATACCAACCAGCGATACTTACTTGTATCAAAGTATTTGCATCGACGTGGACGCATTATTTCTTGGGCACCTTGAGAAGCAACAGGTTGAGATGGGTCCTCATTGGAAGACTGAGTTTCATCCTCCTGTCCTGATGAATCCTTTATGTTCTCTTCCTGTAGAATAAAAAATTAAATTTCTTCAAGATTTAAAAAAGAAACCAACTGTTGCAGATGAAAGACTGTCGTGTGTACATTTCTAAATATGACGAGAAGATGAAAATGAATGTACTAAATGTAACATGGTATTCTGGGTTGGCTCCTGAACAGGAGCAAGTACATTAGTAGAAATCTAGTGAAATCTGAACTATCTGTATGTATTAGTTAATAGTACTGTACCAGTGTTGATTTCTTAGTTTTGACAACTATACTATGGTTAGTTAATTAATATAAAATGTTAATATTAGGAGAACTTGGGTAAAGAATATACAAGAACTTTTCATAGCATCTTTAAACCTCTTCTATTAATCTAATACTTCAAAATAAAGTAAAAATAAATATGCCAATCAGCCTTTACTATTTAAAGGCAGCTATTATTTTTTAAAAGTTGGCATAAATTATTTAGAATAAGTGCTGGGGAAAAAAAAAAAAAAGAAATCCTGAATGATAACAGACTAAACTATTACCTCTCAGGAGTGGATTTCCAACTTTTGTATTCCATATTTCTGTAACATGTTAATTTTCAACATTTAAAGGTATTACTATCATAAACAGTAAAGATTATAAAAGCCATCCAAACAAATGTATTAAGGAACATTCATTTAACTCCAACAAGAATCTTCAACACAGGTGTATGAACTTACTTTATTTTCCCCACTACAGCCACTGTGGTCGTCATTCTCAGCATCCTCATCGTCACCTTCCTCCTCCTCCTCCTCTTCCTCTTCTTCATCTTCTTCAGGCAGTCGAACAGCATTGTTATAACCATAAAGGCTGAGCAGTTCATGAATTGGCATGTCACCTTCCTAAATAAACCAAAATTCAAGTTAATTTCTGAATCAGTGTTATTTCAAATTCCTAAACTATAATTTATAATCTGTAGAGTATGTATTTTATAAAGAAAAATACTCTAAGAACTACATCAAGAATTCTCAAATCATAAAAAGTTAAACTGAAAATATTTCCAAGACTAAGGAATATCCTAGTCTTTTAAGTATTTCTATAAAACTAACCAACTCTTATTACTAACAACAAAATCTTTAAGTATGTTTAAAAAGTGACACTGGTGTAAAACTGACTATTGCTTTTGGAATCAACTTAGTGTATGTACACTGACAATCAGTTAACACTATGTGTGGATGTGTACTTAATAATTGAGTATCATACTTAATTTGGGGATAGAAAAATGAATAATTAGAGAACAGATATAAATTAACAAACTCAGAAAAGGAGATGAACTTCACAGCCCAAACACATTAAAAGAAAAACAATGATATATAGAGTGGTGCAGGATTACAGTAGGAATATGTTCTTGTCTATGGTTATCTCCACTTACATATAAACCATCTCAGGCAATCCTCACTATCTATAAATATCATACAGAATTATATATTATTGCCATTTTGTAGATGAGAAAATAAAGGGTGACAGATTAAGCAATTTCTTCAAGAATCATACAAGTTATAATTCATAGAGTCGGAGTTAAACAGTCTAACTCCAAAAGGCCACACTCTTATCAGTACGCTGTAGTGCCTCAGCCACAGACCTCTCTTTCAAGCCCTCAAAAAAACACCTTTTGCTGATGAAATGAAGTAATATCCACATGCAATGAAATGAAATCAGGTCTCTATAGAAGGTACTATCATCAGTAAACAAGTGATATAAGTTATCAGGGAAACACAACAGAATTCTCATTATAAAAAGAAAATTTAACCTAAATCCTGTGAACACATATTTACTGTGAAGCAAAGTTAGAGGAGAGTCACTTTATAAGCTAAGAAAATGATCATTATAAAATAAAACATGTTTACTATTTCTCCAGCAGTCTGATTTATTCACAGAGTCAGCCTGGCTCATGTGTGCCCATGTCACTATCGCACAGAAGGGCAAACCAGACTGGATCGTACAACCTAACCGGAACTCAGAGCGTAAAGTTAACTTGTCACTCGGAATCCATGCACAAGAATCAATCTAAGGACTGTAATTTGAAAGGATTTTCTTTTAGAAAGAAACAGGAAAAAAAATATCATTTACACTTCCATTTCACATTGTAAATGAACTTTCTAGTTATAAATCAGTTTATAAATCTATTTCTGAAAAGGAAATCAATTCCAAGAGCCTTAATAATTCACAGAAGATACAATCTGAAACATGGTAACCATATTAGGCAAGGTATTGCCACTTCAGCTGAATGACCAGCTGGCAACCTTAACTGACAGTTCTTACACTGTGATTCTCAAAGCACAACATAAACAGCGCTTCAAGTATTTAAGGAGTTGGTCCACATACCAAGGCCGTACAGAGTACAAGACACTGATATTTGGGAATTAAAGGAGTCAGTACTTAAGAACTAAATCAGAACTTCACACTTCAAGTACAATGTGAAACAGAAGTAGAATGACATTTTCTACCTGTTTCTATAAGACAACCTTTTCAAGATAGAAGAGGAGAAAGATACAGAAAAGCCTACTTTTATACACATGAATAACAAACAGCAGCCCTAAGTGTCCTCTATGGGCCAGGCATTAATTTTACTGTCTCTTTCTCTTCTTAATCATGAAAGCAGAGTCAAAACACTACACAATCTCTTGGCCGGGCATAGAGTGGCTTACTCCTGTAATCCTAGCACTCTGGAAGACTGAGGCAGGAGATTTCTTGAGCTCAACCTGAGCAAGAGTGAGACCCCATTTCTACTAAAAATAGAAGAAATTAGCCAGGCATGGTGGCCAGCTGCTTGAGAGGCTGAGGTAGGAAGATCACTTGAGCCCAGGAGTTTGAGGTTGCTGTGAGCTAAGATGAGGCCACTGCAACAGAGTGAAATTCTGGTCTGAAGAAGTGAAAGAAACAAAATTACCCGCATCTTGTTAGATCTTTAAAAGTAACAGATGGAGTGTTTGCTAACTTTATTTGCAAATAAGGAGACCAAGCAGAAAAAAAATCCTATGCTGATACAGATATTAGCATTCCTAGATTGCCTAATTCCAGCTCATATAATGTTCCTAAATTCACATCCAGCATCCCAAATCAGAATTGGGTTTAGCCCAGGAAGTCACCACAGTGAATAAAGCCGCAGATGGCCCTAGTATGGATAAGGCCAAACAGAAAAAACACCTCGGCAAAACGGTTTTACAACTAAAATTTACATTGACCTTAGGAACTCATTTTCTTACTCGATGTATCTTCAAAACTATTCTAATGCATGCCGACACCACCTCTAGTTGTCACAGTTGTGTTACAGGTGCTGAGAGGCTGCCCAGCTGATTAAGTGCAGCTCTCCACGTTGAAGGTGTCTTCCAGCAACACCTATTTCACTCTAAAAGAAGTGACAGACCATCAGCCAAAGGAATGCTCTTGGGTGCGCTACCAGTGGTTTGTCTTACTCAAGGCCACAGAATCTCCTAGAAGGCTTATTCCAACAAGCTGCTGGGCCTCACCCCAGACTTTCTGACCTAGTAGGTCTTAAATGAGGCCTAACAATCCACCTTGTTTAAAAGTCCCAGGTGACACTGACGCTTCTAGTACAAGACCACCTGGAGAAACCTTAATCTCATCAGTCCAGGATTAAGACACCTGCAAAGTAGCCTTTCCAGGGGAAGGTAGTAGAGCTTGAATATTATCTCTCAGAGAGCTTATCATATGACGTCCAGCTCAATTATGTGCCAAAAAGATAGATGGCATGCCAGCAGCATGGAAAGGATTTTTTTTTAGTGATTGTCAACACTTTTCTTTTTTTTTTTCTTTTTAATTTGGGATTCACTGAAGGTACAAAAAATTAGGTTACACTGATTGCATTTGTTAGATAAAGTCCCTCTTATAATTGTGTCCCGTCCCCAGAGGTGTGCCACACAGTGACCCACCTCTCCCTCCTCCTCCCCTCTCCCCACTTGCTCATTCTCCTCCCTGCCCCCTCGTATCAGCTCATCTACTGCCTTCATATTAGAATTGAGCACATGGGATTCTCGCTTCTCCAGTTCCTGTGATGCTTTACTAAGAATGTGTTCCACCTTTTCCAGGTTAATACAAAAGATGTAAAGTCTCTATCTTTTTTAGTGGCCGACTAGTTTTCCATGGTCTACATATACCATGGCTTGTTAATCAATTCCTGGGTTGGTGGGCATTTAGGCTGTTTCCACTTTTTGGTGATTGTAAATGGAACTGCAATGAACAGTCTAGTGCAAATGTCCTTATGATAAAAGGATTTTTTCTTCTTCTGAGTAGATGCTAAGTAAAGGGACTACAGCATCAAATGGGAGGTCTAGTTTGAGTTCTTTGAGGAGTCGCCACACTTTCTTCCAAAAAGGTTATTAGTTTGCAGATCCACCAGGAGTGTAAAAGCATTCCCTTCTCTCCACAACCACGTCAGCATTTGTAGCTTTGAGACATTGTAATGTGGGGTTGGTATCTCAGAGTAGTTTTGATTTGCATTTCTCTGACGATTGGGGATGATGAGCATTTTTTCATATTTGTTACTCATTCATCTGTCTTATTTAGAGAAGGTTTTGTTCATCTCTTGCCAAGTGATACATAGGATTTTTGGGTCTTTTTTGTTGATTAACCTCTCTACAGGTCCTAGTTATCAAGTTTTTGTCCAATGCATAATATGCAAATATCTTTTCCAATTCTGAAGGTTGTCTGTTTGCTTTGGTTGCTGTTTCCTTAGCTATACAGAAGCTTTTCAGTTTAATTAAGTCCCATTTGCTTATTTTTGTTATAACTGTCACGGAAGTCTTCTTCATAAAATCTTTCCCCAGGCCAATATCTTCAAGCGTTTTCCCCACACTAAAGAGGCTTTTTATTGTTTCATGCGCTATTAAATCTTTTATCCACCTTGAATTAATTTTTAAGTGGTGAGAGGTTTGAGTCCAGTTTCAGTCTCTTACATGTGGTCATCCAGTTCTCCCAGCAAATTTATTGAATTCTTTTCCACACTGTATGTTCTTGTTTGGTTTATCAAAGATCAGATCGCTGTAAGAGGTTAGTTTCATCTCATGGTTTTCTATTTAGTTGCAAATGTCAATATCTCTATTTTGGGGCCAATATCACACTGTTTTGATCACTATAGCAGGGTAGCATAGCTATTAAGTCTGGTAGGGTGAGTCACCTGCCTTTGTTTTTATTACTAAAAACTGCCTTGGCTAAATGGGTTTTCTTTTGGTTCCATACAAAATGAAGAATTATTTTTTCCAAATCTTGAAAGTATGATGATGGTATTTTAATGGGGACTACACTGAATCTGTAGATTGCTTTGGATAGTTTAGACATTTTCACAATGTTGATTCTTCCCAGCCATGAGCATGGTATGTTCTTCCATTTGTTAATTATCTTCTGCTGTTTCTTTTCTTAGGATTTCACAATTTTCTTTTCAGAGGTCCTTCACCTCTTTTGTTATGCATATTCCTAAATGCTTCATTTTTTTTTTTTAAAAGCTATTGTAAAAAGGGAATTGTGTCCTTGATTAGCTGGGCTGTTACTGGCATATATAAAGACTACTGATTTGTGGACATTAATTTTATATCCTGAGACATTATTGTATTTTTGATCACTCCCAGGAGTCTTGTGGTTGAGCTTTTGGGGTTCTCTAAGATAAGATCATATCACTGGCAAAGAGCGAGAGTCTGACCTCCTCCTAACTCATCTGGATACCCCTTTTCCCTTCTCTTGCCTGACTCTACAGGGGTCCTCAAACTACGGCCCACGGGTCACATGAGTTGGTATGGATTGTATTTGTTATCGTTTTGTTTTTTACTTCAAAATAAGGTATGTGCAGTGTACGTAGGAATTTGTTCATAGGTTTTTTTTTTTTTTTTAAACTATAGTCCGGCCCTCCAATGGTCTGAGGAACAGCGAATTGAACCCGTTTAAAAAGTTTGAGGACGCCTGGGCTAGAACTTCTAAGCCTATGTTGAATAGTAGTGGTTATAGAGGAGGACAACCTTGTCTGGTTCCAGTTCTAAGTGGAAAAGGTTTCAGTAGTACTCCACCCAGTATATGAGCTGTGGGTTTATCAAAGATGACTGCAATCAGATTAAGAAATGTGCCACTACCCCTAATTTCTTAAGTGTTCTGATTAGAAAAGGAAGCTCAATTTTATCAAATGCTATTTCTGCATCTATTGAGAGGATCGTGTGGTCCTTGTTTTGTTTCTGTTGATGTCACCCTCATTAGAGTGCTGTCATGTCGCAGCTCATGGCAACCTCAAATACCTGGGCTTAAGCAATTCTCTTGCCTCAGCCTCCCAAGTGGCTGGGACCACAGGCGCCCCCACAACACCCAGCTATTTTTGTTGTTGTCATTGTTTAGCCAGCCTAGGTTTATGTGGCTGGTGCCCTAACCACACAGCTATGGATGTGTAGCTGTAATCTATTGGCTAGGATTTTATTGAGAATTTTTGCATCTACATTCATAAATGAAATTGGTCTGAAATTCTCCTTTATAGTTAGGCATTTTCTTGGTTTTGTTACCAGGGTGATGTTTGCTTCGTAGAACATGTTGGGGAAAATTACTTCCCAATTTTTTGGAAAAATTTTTGCAGTACGGGTATAAGCTCTTCTTTGAAGGGTTGATAGAATTCTGGTGTGAAGCCATCTGGACAAGGGTTTTTTTTTTATTGAGAGATTTTCTACTGTTTCTTTTTCAGTTCTTGAAATCAGTCTCTTCAAGAGATCTATTTCTTCTTGATTAAGTCTAAGGAGAGGGTATGATTCCAGGCATTGATCCATTTCCTCCACACTGTCAAATTTCTGGGCATAGACTTTCTAGGTAGTATTCAGAGATGATCTCTTGTATCTCTGAGCATCTGTTGTTATTTCCCCTTTAACATTTCTAATTCAGGTTATTAGAGATTTTACTTTTCTGTTTCTAGTTAATCTGTCAAAGGTTTATCGATTTTATTTTTAAAAAACAAAAACATTGAATTTCATTAATCTGTGATTTAATTTTTGTTATGTTTTCTTTTGCTGGGTTTGGGATTAGATTGTTCTTTTCCCAATTTCATAAGATGGTTCATAAGTTTGTTGATGCACTCTCTTTCTGTTCTTCAAATGTAGGCATCTCATGTGACAGATTTCCCTCTGAAGACTGCTTTTGTTGTACCCTACAGGTTTTGGTAACTTGTGTCTTCATTGCTGTTATGTTTGAGGAAGTTAACGATTTCCTCTTTTATCTCTTCCGGAACCCAAGTATCAATCAGCATAATGTTGTTTTAATTTTCAAGTCTTTATGTGGGGATGAATGTTTTGGGGGGGTTGAGTTCCACCTTTATTGGCCTACGGTCTGAAAAGATACAAGAATAATTTCTATTCTTTTAATTTTGCTGAGGTTTGATTTGTATCCTAGGATGTGGTTGATTTGGGGGTACATCCTATGGGCAGACAAGGCAAATGCGTATTTCTCAGCTTTGGGATGGTGTGTTCTGGATATGTCCACTAATCCCATTTGTTTTAGGGTCACATTCACATCCCTTTATACCTTTGTTTAGTTTCTGTTGAGAGGATTGGTCCTGTGCTGTCAGAGGGTGTTACAGGGTATCATATTGTCAGAGCCATCAAGTTCTGCTTTATGAATCTGGGAGCACTGAAGTTGGGTGCATTTTTAAAATTGAAATGTCTTTTTGTAGTATTGTTTGTAGTATTGACCGGTATGAAGGTTCCATGTTTATCTTTCTTAACTTCAGTTGCTTTAAATTTGCTTGTATCTGAAAACAAGATCGCAACCCTTCCTTTCTTCTGATTTTCATTTACTTCAAATACGGTTTTCTATCCCTTCACCCTGAGTCTTCCATGTCCTTCAAGGCTAGGTGTGTCTCCTGGAGACAGGATATGGATGGTTGTACTGTGTTATCCAGTCAGCCAGCCTGTGTCTCTTGCAGTGGTGAATTCAGTCCAGTGACCTTTACTGAGAGAACTGATTAAGTGTGGTGAGTTCTATTCATCTTATTTTGTGACAGTCTGGCAGCGGCTTTATCCTTTACACCACTATGGTGGTCAGTGCTGCAAATAGGTCTAAGTCTTTCCTGTAGGGCTGGTCTTGTGGCGAATTTCCTCAGTGCTTGTGTATCTGCAAAAGATTTGATTTCTCTATCAATGTTGAAGCTTCGTGTAGGAGGATACAAAATTTTGGGCTGAAAATTGTTTACTTTAAGAAAGTTGAAGGTGATGACCATGCTCTTCTAGCTTAGAAGGTTTCAACGGAAAAGCCTGTTGTTATCCTAATGGCTATGCCTCTGTAGATTACTCCTGGCTGCTCGCAGAATTTTTTCTTTCATCTTAATTTTTGACAGGTTCATTATAATGTGCCTTGGACAGCTCTGAGTTGAGATGAACGGGTTCAACATCCATCTGGAGGGAGTGTGTCAGGGCCTTTGGTAAAACTAAGTTTTCATTATAACAGTCTCCAGTAGGGCTTCCATTCCTTTGGGACAATCTTCTTCCCCTTCAGGAATCCCTATTCTTCGTCTGTTTGAACGCTTCATGGAGTCTCATAGTTCTCTAAGTGTCTGTTCTGCTTTCTCTCTCTTCTTTTCTGCCCCTTTAATTACCTGGGTTAACTTTGAAACGTTGTCCTCTAACTCTGAGGTTCTTTCTTCTCCATGGTCTAACCTATTTTTCATACTTTCTACTGCATCTTCACATTCTCTGACTGTCTCTTTCATTTCCTTAAGCTCTGCCATATCCTTTCAAAAGTCTATATATAGTCTATATTCTATAGACTATTTCTATAGTCTATAGTCTAGTATCGCTCAATTAACTTTTGGGTCTTCCATTTTCTTGTCCGTTCCTTTTATTGTCTTTATCATCCATATTTTAAATTCCCTTTCTGTCAAGTCCATTTATTCTTTATAGTTTGAGTCTTCTGCAGTAGCTGCTTCATGGTCCCTTGAGGGAGTTGCTCTGTACTGTTTTTCATGTTACCTGAATTTTTCTGTTGGTTCCTCATGTGTTCTTTTTCTTGTTCACCACCTTATCCTCCTCCTTTTCTCCTTCTCGCTGCCTCCTGTTTCAGAAGTCCTTACTCTTGCTGACAGTATGTTGCAGTATGTCCCCAGGACCACAGGTGATGCTGTGGTTTTCTTTAGGAGAGGAGGACGTAGCCAGCAACCTCTATGGTACTTACGCCAAACTTAGGTATCTTTGGTGACTGCCTGATTGTTTCCTCAGCACTCACACCCTGCTGGTTTGGAATCTTAAGCTCTCCAGAATCCATCAGAGGCAAGTCTCAGAGGGCCCTGACTCCAGTTCCCCTGGGGTGTGCACGAGTCCCTCAGCCTGTCCTTAAAATGGAGTTCTGATCCCAACATGCAGAATTAGGTCAGCCATGCTTTAGGGCCTTTTTAAGACCTTCCCACAATGGCAGCTCCCTGGCTGCAAGACCTTCTCAGTATGGCTCCCTCAATAGCCACCAAACCTGTGGTAAGTCCACTCCAACTGGCATTCAAATCTGGTTGTTGTGTACTGTTTGAGCCCAACCACTGTTGCAAGCTTTCCACACAACACACAGCTTCCCCCAACTACTGAAAACCCCAGAAAAGGCTTCTTCCCACCCCGGACCTCTGTGGGGGACACCTGGTAGCAATCACTTGTCTAATTCATCAGATTTCCACGTTATATCCCACTAACCACCCTCCTCGCTGTGCGCCCTGAGCTATGACGCTGGGTAAGGTCCCCGCGCCAGTTATGGCTGGGTTCTCTCTTTTTCCCCAGCATTCTAGGAGAGCTCAGCTGAACGATCCTTCTGGCCCACCATCTTACTCCACCCTCCCCCATCCCGAAAAGGACTTCTTTTAAAGCCACCATCAAGAAGGTAGAATATCTGTGGGTGGTGCTTGTGGTTCAAAGGAGTAGGGCGCCAGCTCGTTATGGCGGAGGTGGCGGGTTCAAACCCAGCCCCAGCCAAAAAAAAAAAAAGGAATAAATCCTTGGCTCAGCAGCCTGTGGCTTAACGGGCTAAGGCGCCAGCAACGTACACCAGAGCTGGCAAGTTCGAATCCAGCCTGCGCCCCCCAAACAACAATGACGGCTACAACCAAAAATATGGCCGGGCGTTGTGGCGGGCACCTGCAGTCCCAGCTACTTGGGAGGCAGAGGCAAGAGACTCGCTTGAGCCCAGGAATTGGAAGTTGCTGTGAGCTGTGATGCACAGCACTCTATCCAGGGTGACAGCTTGAGGCTCTGTCTCAAAAAAAAAACAAGAAGGTAGAATATCTGATATCTATAATTAGATAAAGATTTTTCCCTCTTGTACACTTGAGTGAGAAATGTGACTCAGTTTATAAAAATTCATTTCTCTTGTAATGGAAGTCTTAGCCAAGGCAATTAGGCAAGAAAAGGCAATCAAGGGTGTCCATATAGGGTCAGAAGAGATCAAACTTCCACTCTTCACAGATGACATGACGGTATATCTGAAAAACACTAGGGATTTTACTACAAAACTCTTGTAAGTGATCAAGGAATACAGCAACATCTCAGGTTACAAAATCAACACTCATAAATCTATAGCCTTTATATACACCAACAATAATCAAACTGAAAAAAAACAGTCAAGAACTCTATTCCTTACACAGAAGTGCCAAAGATGAGGAAATATTTGCGAGTTTACCTAACAAAGGGCATGGAAGATCACTATAAAGAGAACTATGAAACATTAAGAAAAGAAATAGCTGAAAACGTTAACAAATGGAAAAACATACCATGCTCATGGCTAGGAAGAATCAACATTGTTAAAATGTCCATACTACCCAAAGCAATATATAATTTTAATACAAACCCTATTAAAGCTCCACTATCATACTTTAAAGATCTCAAAATCAGAAAAAACCTCGAATAGCCAAGACTACTAAGAAATAAAAATGAAGCAGGAGGAATCACGATACCAGACCTCAGCTTATACTATAAATTGATAGTGATCAAAACAGCATGGTACCGGCACAAAAACAGAGAGGTAGATGTTTGGAACAGAAGAGAGAAACAAGAGATGAACCCAGCTACTTACCGTTATTTGATCTTTGACAAGCCAATTAAAAATATTCAGTGGGGAAAAGATTCCCTACTTAACAAATGGTGCTGGGTTAACAGGCTGGTGATCTGTAGAAGACTGAAACTGGACCCACACCTTTCACCATTAACTAAGATAGACTCCCACTGGATTAAAGATTTAAACTTAAGACATGAAACTATAAAAATACTAGAAGAAAGTGCAGGGAAAATACTTGAAGAAATTGCCCTGGGCAAATATTTTATGAGGAGGAATTCCACCCCCCGGGGGGGGGGGGCAAATGAAGCAACACCAAAAATACATTACTGGGATCTGATCAAACTAAAAAGTTTCTGCACAGCCAAAAACACAGTAAGTAAAGCAAGCACACAGCCCTCAGAATGGGATAAGATATTTGCACATTATGTCTCCAACAAAGGTTTAATAACCAGAATTCACAGAGAATTCAAACATATTAGCAAGAAAAGAACAAGTGATCCCATCTCAGGGTGGGCAAAGGACTTGAAGAGAAACTTCTCTGAAGAAGATAGGTGTACCGCCTACAGAGACATGAAAAAATGTTCATCATTCTTAATCATCATAGAAATGCAAATCAAAACTACTTTGAGATATCATCTAACCCGAGTACAATTAGCCCACATCACAAAATCCCAAAACCATAGATGTTGGTGTGGATATGGAGAAAAGGAAACATTTCTGCACTACTGGTGGGAATGCAAACTAATAGGTTCCTTTTGGAAAGATGTTTGGAGATCACTTAGGGATCTAAAAATAGACCTGCCATTTGATCCTTTAATTCCTCTACTAGGTACATATCCCATTTGCACCAGAAGATTTACTGCAGCCCAATTCATAATTGCTAAGTCATGGAAGAAGCCCAAGTGCCCACAGACCCATGAATGGATTAATAAATTATGGCATATGTATACTATGGAATATTATGCAGCCTTAAAAAAGACAAAAACTTTACCTGTTTCATGTTTACATGGATGGAGCTGGAACATATTCTTCTTAGTAAAGTATCTCAAGAATGGAAGAAAAAGTATTCAATGTACTCAGCCCTACTATGAATCCAATGTATAGCTTTCGTATGAAGGCTATAACCCAATTATAGTCCAAGAATATAGGGAAAGGGGAGAGGGGAGGATGGGTAGAGGAAGGGTAATTGGTGAGACCACACCTACAGTTCATTTTACAAGGGTATATGTTAAATTTACCAAGTGTAGAGTATAAATGTCTGAACACAATAACTAAGAAAATGCAGTGAAGGTTATGTCAACCAGTTTGATGAAAATATCTCAAATGGTCTATAAAACCAGCACATTGTACCCAATGATTGCATTAATATACACAGCTATGATTTAATAAAATAAAAATTCACTTCTCAAAGAAAAACTCAGAAACAGGGAACAAAGAGACTCAAAAAAGGTCTCCTCATAGTGCCTCTAGAGATACGCTCAAATGAGACAACAGAACTGGCACACCTGGAGAAAAGCCATTCAAGTACAGAGACAGAACAAAAAACAGATACTATGGTCACTCTGATTAGAGCAGACACACCATCTGTAGTAACTAAAAACCCAGCATTCTAGAAGGCCACTGATCACTGACAGACCAGTATAAATTACTTCCAGTTGGTGTTGACATTTTTACCTACTTCCTCTAATTTTACCTCATTTCTAAAGAGATAGGCTATACACGCACTTTAGAGTTAACTTAAGGGTAGCTCTGAATAGTTACTGACACTATGGGAGGGCTTAAGGGAAATTACACACACTTAGGCAGGGAGTTCTGCCAAGGAGATTGAGCAGCACAGGAACCCACCGCCACACCCGCACCACGTTCACCTGTGTATGACCAGAACCTTAACAAATCAGTGGCTGCAGAAAAGGAACCAGTGAGACGTTACCAGGGGTTAGGAGCAACACACGTCCCGCAATGCCGAACCCCTGGTTCAATGAATTCCTTGGACCCAGTTAGACATTCATACAGCTTCTAAAAATGTTTTTTTTTTTAGTCAAAGTTATTTTTAGATGGGTTTCAACATGTGTAAACAAAATATTCTTGCCCGTTCCATCCAAATGCTTAATATTATTAGGTACCAAACTCATAAGCTGCCACACAGTATCAAGCTAGTAAGCAGCAAGGAAACAATCATTACCACTAAAAATGCAAGTCAGAGCTTGACAGCAGCATGAAAAGTATCTTATCTGATCTAAGGTGCAAAGTGAAGACCTTGAAGCAGATGCTAAGCCACAGGTACCATAGAAACCCCCAGAACCGAGGGGCGTCCCTGCTCTGTGCTGTGACTGAGAAGCCCAGAAAGAACCAGCCATTGTTAACTGGCTGCCCAACTCTTCCCACTCTCTTCCACTTCTGCACTCATCTTTTCCCAGAAATGTCCCCTCCTCCATTCCGAGCATCTACTTGGACTGAAAGCTCACTTCCTGGACCATCGTTCCTAACACAACTGGAATCAGTGCGTTCCCTGGCCATAAGTTTAGAACAGGCAAGTGACCCACACTTGCCATTTCAACAGCAGCTAAAGAGAGAAACACAGAGTATTCCACGCAGTAAACATGGGACTGAGGAATTAACAGCAATGCGTGAAAAAAGATGCTCTGTGAAAAGCCAGCCAGCCACACTGAAAAGTAGAAATGGAGAAAATGCATCCTGGTGGCACCTGAATCCCAGGACTGGATATCCTCCTCCTCTAATAAAATGCCATGAGCCTTCACTTTGTCGGAGCTCGTTTCTGATGGGTTTCTGCCTTCACACCCCCAAATGTCTGATGCTGTAATATCCATAAACCAAATACCCTGTACTTTCTCTCTATAAAAGGACTGAGGGATGACTGAAACTTGGTCAACAGTACATTACTATACGAGAGGCTGTCAGCCACCTGTTCTCTCACTGGCTTATGTTACCAAAAGCTTCCATTCTACCAGGCAGTAAGGTGCTTCCTTCAACTTAAATTCATGTATCAAAGTAAGGTGGCATAGTGTTTTATTCCAATTCATTTAAAAGTACAGAAATATGGGTACACAAAAAGAAAATCATGGGTCTAGTTGTGAATTTTCACATTTGTAGAGCACAGACCTCTTCCAGAATCTTACATATCATACAACTACTAAGGTTTATTTAGTGCTTATCATGTACCAGACATCAGCTAAATGCTTGGAAGTTATTGTCCTTGCAGTAATCACTGAGGATTAACAATGTTAAGTCATGTACCAAGTCTCCAGCTGAACTGGGAAGCCAGGCATTGTGACTCAACACACCCTCGCCCTTCCCACAAGTATCACAGGCACCTGCTGCCTTCCTGACCTGACCTGAGGCTAAGGGCACAACACCCACTGCAGCGTGCGGCGAGGGGCACTGGGTGGCAGACTGCGGAATAAGGGAAGGGCACAGCACAAGACGACAGAAACGGGAATGGGCACGCGCTGCCACAGAGGCCGTCACATCCCTCACGTCAGAGGGCTGATGAGTGTGACAGCACATGCCACGTGACAGAAGTGCACAGTGCTCTTCTTACACCCACTGTACCAAAAATGACTGACCAATAAATGCTAATGAAGAGGAGAGAAAAAAGAAAAAAGGCTGATTTCCAGGCCAGAAGGCCTATGGGACCACATCCGGATTGGACCAGAGAGCTGGTTCTTAAGGTAACCAACCTCTTGGGGCTGGGAATGACTAGAAGATAAATTATGAAGGAACAGGGAGTGAACACTTCACACTGTGTGTATAATTCAGAAAGACCTGTCTTTCACTTTTTAATCTTTATTCTCTGGATGGAATATGCCTAGCACTTTAATGTATATATTAAGTACTGACACTGTTATATGATGTGACTTTTCTAAAATATATTTAAATTCATAGCGACATTAATGATCCCAGCTGAGCATAATGGCTCATTGCTGTAATATCAGCCTTGTGGCAACCTGAGGGAAGAGGATGGCTTGAGGCCAAGATTTTGAGGCTAGTCTGGGCTACAGAGCAAGACCCTGTCTCCACAAAACATTTAAAAAACCAGCCCAGTGTGGTGGTAGGCACCTGTAAGCCCTAGCTATTCAAGGGGCTGGGCAGGAGGACAGCCTGAGCTCAAGAGTATTTGAGCCACTGCCACTGCACTCCAACCTGGGAGGCAGAGCAAGATCCCTTCATAAAAACAAAAAGATATTATGATCCTGATCTATATTCTCCCAAGATTCAAACTGAATAAACTATAAACCACATACCATGTAGGTATTAGTGGCTCCAAATGAATCAACTGTCACAGTTTTGACATCATTAACATAAAAAAATTCATACAACCAAAAGGCCAGGTGAAAAACACATCACCAAATCTTGACATTAGCAAGCCAGTAATCAACATGACAAAATCTTGCTCACTATTTTAATGAAAGCAAAATCCAGTTTGGTTTAGTTCATACCTAAAGAGTTTTTAAGTATAGTAAACCCGCTATATCGGCCCTGGGCTAGATCAGCTTCAGGTTACAGATAACAGCATTTGTTGATTATGTGCTCCTTAAGTCTAAGCTTCAGATGTTTCTGGGAGAAGTCAGACAAGAATCTGAGATGGTATAGACTGGTTGAAAGGATAATAAAGATTAGTTCCATTGTCTTTTTCTTCCTTTCTCTAGTCTCCATAAATGACTTTATTTTAATTACCATTTCTTAAGGAAGCAAATTCAAAAGCAAATTGGGGGTGGGGGGAGCTATTAAGAGACTGGGGAAGCGGATGGAAAAAAACAGAAACAGAAAAAGGCAATGATATGTTTGAAATTTTAGAAAAACCCGTAATTTCACACTTATTAAATATAACAGCCCATTTTCTGAAACAGAAGGAAACGCTCATCTCTCTACCCCACAAACTACTTCTCTCCTCTTGCTGACTGGTATTTGCATTTAATATAGAACGTGGTAATATGGAGAATAGAAGATGTTCCTCCTTTACCTTTTATCCCATGAACACGTTATTCAGAAGGAGAAAAGATATTGTAAGTGATAGAAATTTCAGTGAATATAAGCAGCGAACTGCCCTCCCTCTTTACAAATATATGAAGTGCCTATGATTAACTATTATCAATTTTTTCCCTTAATGCTCATTTAAGTTCCAAATCATCTAAGCAAATTATCCTTGTCTTCTGAATAGCTTCCCAACCTTTTACTTTTAAAAAAGAACAGCCTGACTCCCAAGATCTGTGTACTTTTTAATTCATTCCTGAAAAGTTTTTGTGATAACCTACATATGCCTTCGCCATTAAGAAAAAGTCTGTCCTTTGGCTTGAAATAATAAAATATTGAAATATTTAGGAATTGTGGCTTAAGCCAACTCTAATCACTAAATGATCCAAAATGAGATGACCTTACGAGAGCAGAACAAACAGCAGGACTGCTTCTCAAGTTCTTTAACGTACACTTCAAAAAGTTCCAAACTAAAATTCTGATACAAATTTGTTTTTATTACGAGAAAAGTATTCATTTCCCATGATACTGTATTATTAAAAATCCTTAAAAGCTGACACTGTATCTTATTTCTTATATTTTTATCATAAAGTACAGCAGATTATATGCATGATACATTGTATTAGCACGTAGCAGATTTTTACCCGTTTCCTTCATTCACTAGTTTTGAGTGACCACTCTTTCTAGGTACTATGAAACATTTCTGATATAGAAATACTATGATTTACTATGAAATACTGTGAACAAAACAGCCAGTCCCCTCCGCCATGAACCAACAGAAAATACAGATAATAAACAAAAATAAAATTATAAATTGTGTTAAGTATAAAGATACCATTTAAGAGGACACAGTGGTTTAATCACACAGCAGAAAAAGACATTCTGAGGAGGCAGTAACAAACCCAAAGGGTGAGGAGCAGCCTTGGGAAGGGCACACCGGAGAGGAGAGGCAGCTGAAAAGCTGGGAAGCAGGGATAAACTGGCTTAGAACAACGGCAGCTGCTATGCCCAGGTGCAGGGGCTCACGCCTGCAATCCCAGCACTCTGGGAGGCCGAGGCGAGTGGACTGCCTGAGCTCATCAGTGTGCAACCAGCCTGAGCAACAGCAAGACCTATCTCTAAAAATAGCTGGGTCAGTTGTGGTGAGCGCCTATAGTCCCAGCTACTCAGGAGGCCGAGGCAAGAGAATCGCTTGAGCCCAAGAGTCTGAGGTTGCTGTGAGCCGTGACACCACATCACTCTACCGAGAGTGACAAAGTGAGACTCTGTCTCAAAAAAATAAATAAATTTTAAAAAGCAGCTGGTATGACCACCTACAGAGTAACAGGCAGTGTGATGCACAAATAAAACCTCCCATCAAGCCAGTGGCCATGCTGGCAGGATAAGGAGTCTAGATTTTCTTAGGAGGTAATAGGAAGCCAAGATGTTGATAAAAATTGATTTGTATTTTGAAAAGATCGTCATGGCTGCTGGGTAGAAGTATCAGGAGAAAGACAGTAAAGGCGGAAACAGAGAAACCAGTTAGGAAACCACTGTAGTCATCCAAGGCAGAGACAGAACAAAAAGATACATTTTGCGGATAGAAATGGTAAGTTTATTCAGGAATTGGACATAGGGAGTGAAATAAGATGACTATGTGGTTTCTGAGTTAGGCAGAAGGTTTAGTAAATAGTACAGTCATTTCTTACTGACAGAGCAGACAGGGAAGGAACAAGTTGAAGGAGAACAACAGTAAATAGTTCTGTTTGGGAAATTTAAATTTTAGAGATACCTGTTGAGATTATCTGCAAAGAAATGTCAAGATAGACAAAGAAAACTAGAGACAGTAAAAACTAAGGAGCACTGAACAGGCTAGACACCAGGAGAAGGGTCTGATCACACAGCTTCGTGTCATTTCCAACTGTGGTGACACGCAAGGCCAACCTGCCCAGAGGCTGAGTCATCCGCCTGCAGCGAGGCAGAACAATCTGTTTTTTTAAGTAAGTACTTGGGTAATTTTAACAGAACTGCCTTTATACCACCTTCTGAGAAGCACTGATCCAGCCAGGAGACAGGAGAGAAGAAAAGAAGGACCAGAAGAGAACTGGGGATGCTGCACTGAAACCTCTGGCAGAGGAGGAGTGGTGAAGGGCCCAGCAGGGACAGAGGCAGGGAACCGGGGCTCGGGGTGCTCTAGAACTCAAGTAAGCAAAAGCTGTGGAAATTACACCGAGCACCACTGAGAAAAAAGTAAGGTGGAGAGAGAGCTAGAGCAGGCCAACGGGGATAATCGTGAAAGTCACTGCCTTCTGGACAGGAAGGGCAAAGACAGTTGAGAGCACTTTATGTTATTAATGGAAAATGAGGAAAATGGCAACAACTCGAGGCATTTTTGTCTGCCTCTGAAGGGGAGTGAATACAAGGTAAGAGGTTGGGGAAGGACAGAAGACATTAAGTTTAGAACATCTGTATAATCCATTTTTGACCCAGATGTTTGGGTGTTTTACCAAAGTTACTACCTGAATTCTATTATTCCACGTTATACTTTTTAAAATGCCTTTCAATTCAAACTTTAAACATGCCACCTATGATCACACAGAATTTTTCAGTATATAAAATAACTTTCCCACAAAAACAGAGATCCAAAATTTCAAATGTTTCCTCTCTTCACAAAAAAAGTACAACCACTTCATCCTCTAGCTCTTAATGTTATTTACCCTTGCAAGATCCTCTATTTCAGAACTGAAGTTTGTTTCTCCTTCCATCATTTCTTCCTCTTCTAATGTTCGTTCATCATCAAAATCATGAACCAGCATGTCAGCTGATGGATCAAATTCATGGTCATCTGATGTTGCTGAACCCCCTGGTAAAGAATATTTCAAAAAGTTTGGTAAACCAAATCACGTGTGTCTCATCAGTATCTATTCAGTGTACACGCTGTATTTATTTGGAGCTGGACAGAAGTCAAAACTACCAGGAAAAAGCTACACAGTGAATATCATTTATTGTCTTTAAAAATTCTTGCCCTTGCTCGTCGCCATTAAAAAATCTCTTCTAAAGGGTTATTTTCTGTCTTCCCCCTATATATTCACAGTTCAAATGCAAAACTAAGAGAAAAAAATGTTTATAAAAAGTATGTTGGTTGGGTCGGTGGGCTTACACTTGTAACTCTAGCACTCTGGAAAGCTGAGGCAGGACTGCTCGAGTCCAGTCCAGGAGTTTAAGACCAGCCTGGACAAAAGCAAGACTCCACTGTCACCAAAAAAACACAGAAAAGCTAAAAACCTTAGCCAAGAGTGATGGTGTATGCCTGTTGGCCTGGTTAGTAGGAAAGCTGAGACATGAGGACCGCCTGAGCCCAGAGATGAAGGCTGCAGCAGCTATGACGATGTCACAGTACTCTAGCTCAGGCACAGACTGAAATCATGTCTCCAAAAAGCAACAACAAAAAGTGACATGTAATTTTGTAAACGTGAAATCAGAACGACCTTTCTGTGCGGGAAAAAATTCACAATTCTCAGCCATTTAATTAATGTCTGACAGACACAGTGAGTATGAATCCCTTCGACCTCTGAGGGGGAAAAAAGTTGGTCTTTTGTATCCATGGATTCTGCATTTAACCAACCACCATCAAAAATATTTTTAAAACATGCATGTGTTCTGAACACACACAGACATTTTTCCTTGTCATTATTCCCTAAACAGTACAGTAAAACCTCTACTTAGTGTTTCCATTATATTAGTTACTGTAAGTAATCTAGAGATGATTTAGAGTACACAGCCGGATGTGCACAGGTTATATGCAAATACTGCACTATCTTGTATCAGGGACCTGAGCATCCAAGATTCTGGTCTCGGTGGGAGGCCCACAGGTACCAAGGGATGACTGACTTAGCCATCTGAATGTGGTCTAGGGAGAATACAGCTGCACTCAAATACTACCGTTCCATTAAAACTTCCTTAAAAAGACTTCCAATACTCGATCAGCTGTTCACAACTTAAGTTGATTTTGATCTGAAATAACTCAGAGTATAACAGCAATTATTAAATTTATTAAAACTGCATACTGAACTCTTATTAAAACACATGAAAATAATCAAATAGGCAAGTGATGTATAAGCTAATCTATTTTTAGCCTGGTGGTTGGGCAATATTGCTGGACTCAACAGTGTCAAACTTTGTAGTAGTAGATTGCAAAGGGTAGGCTTCTGTATTCTATAAAATATCCCCATACTGACTATCACCAAACCTAGACTTAAATTTGCAAAAGCATTATTTACTAATAAACACATAATTTACTGATCACTAAAAAACTAATTAGGGTTTTTATCAGTTTAAACTGTTGAAGGCTATAGATTACTAGATGTACCTATCTCTTCACTCCAACAAAAGAACTAACTAGCAAAACAAAGGGACAGAGACTGACTTCCTGAAAACCCAAAAGTCAGGAGTAAGAGGCTGCCCGAGGCTTGGGTTCTTCCGTCACTTCACACAATTTTTAGAGTAAGAACCATTTTTTGAGTGTTTATTATGTGCCAGATAGTGTGCTCAAGCACTTCACATACATTACTTTAACTAATATTCAAACAATACTATAAAGCAGATACTATCATCCCGTTTAAAGAGAGAAAACAAACAAGCAAACAAACAAACAAAAAAAAAAAACCAAGACTCTTGGCTGAGAGTTCAAGTAGCATGTCTAAATTCACAGAGCCAGGACATGGCAAAGATGGACAGTGCATCCCAGGTACGCCAGTGCCAGCACCTGCGCTTCCACGGCACTCCACACTCCGTGATTCCTGTGAGTGTCCTGCGTCAAAGAATTCCGAAGGGACGCCTACGTTCACTGAGAGAGTGAACTGCAAGCCATGATATGTGGTAAAGTGCTTAGAAGTCACTGTGCCCTTTGAGAAGAAAATGCTAATATTAAATATGAAAATTATCTACCAAATCAGATACCAACATATACCAAATTATGGTAAAAAATGAGTTATTAACATTTATCAATGTTTTAGAATGATTTACAAAGTAAAAACATAATTTCAATAGAACTTCTTAGTACTGCTTGAAGGAATGAACGCAAGGAACCCATAGAAGCACAATTTGAAACCACTGATTTAAGTGTTTTTTTGTGCCAATTGTTATCTCTTCTGTTTTCACTGGAAAACTTTCCAGTTCTCCTAGGAGCCTCCTAGGATAGTCCCTGGTCAGTAACTGTGTTCCTATAGATGATGCTACCATTTCTCTCCTATAGGTACAAAGATCCTAAAAAAAAAAAAAAACCCTATAAACCTCTTTGTATACTATTATTCCAATCAGATGTTTTTACTGGATGCAAGGATAGCCAAAATTAATTATGTTTAAAATTGTTCCATTCCTAACAATAACATTATTATACTTTATTAACTGTAAAGAAAAATTCCAAGCTTATTAAGAAGAGTACACCATAAAATCATGAGTGTTATATGACTTACCTGAAGTCCCATTTTTTGCTCATTATTTACAAAGCCAATTATATATGAAGAGTTACCAGTTCGCTCCCTTACTACATCAAATAACCAAGTGTATACAAACTTCTTTGCCACTCCAATTCCTTTCCCAACATATATATTACACTTTTCTTCTGTAAATTTTTAATTTGTTTTTTTCTTGTACAATTTGACCTCTTGGTCTTATCTGACTTACTTTTACCTTGCTCTTTAGGACCAACTAACCATCCTATTATTCCTGTCAATTGCTAGGCCCACTGTTTGGCCATCTCCTGGGGGGGGGGGGAACTCAATAAATGATTAGGAGTAAGGAATAAAATAAAAATATAGTTTCCTTTGAGTTGAAGAAAATACCACTGCTTTGTCATAAAATCCTAGCCTATTGCAGAATGACTAAAAGGGACCTCACATCTTTTCAAAGCTTCAAAGATAAATCCAGTTTATGATACAGAACCTCTCTAAGCTGACCACCCTGGGGACTGTTAGCAACTGGTCAATATATCGAACTACGCCCCTTGCACTGATATGTACTTGTGGTGCATGTCTGGTCGATGAAAATCAAGTCAACTTAAGGAGGTGGTCAATGGAGGAAGGTGGTCAACTATGGAGGTTCTCCTTCATATCATATTCACTCATTTAGTCACTTTTTAAATATCTTCCCCTCCCTTATCCCCCCCACCTCTAATAGCTACTAGTCTTACAGGTAAAGCCTTGTATTGTTCTACCACTCGGGTTTGCGCAAGTGGAGAGGGGAGAGTTTGTAGTGGAGTCTACAGACAAACCAATTAACATGGTTATGTGACAATGTATTACTACCAGCATTAATTCCAAACTTCAGACACTACAAAGGACACACAGCCTTTTATCAGCGGACCAAAAATTTTTTGACACGAAGCTTCTGTTTCTAATTTTCTCCACCAACTTTTGCACTTGCCTATAACTAGCAGTCCCTTGGGTAGAAGCCCCGCGTAACAAACATTAACTCCAAAGATCTTCCTCAGTCTGAAAACAATCTAAATAAATAAAGATTCAAACTGTATGTATATTAAGTAGCAAAAGCTATTAAATTATATAGTTTGTATTCTTCCAACTCTACTACTTTTCCAGTTCAGCCTAGGCAGATTAAAATGCAATGAAAGCTGAGACAGCAGTTTACTAATACTGCTTCTGGATAGGTTTATTTCCATATATCCATGCATATTACCTGATACGGGTCTCAAAAATTCATTAAAAAAAATCTAAAACTCACAATAACAACTAGAACCTATTTTTTCATGAAAGTGATTTCTGTGTTTACAAGACAATACTGGAGACAATTCAATGTTCTAAAAAAGGATATGACAATCTGAGTCTGAGGTCAGAGTCCTGCAACCTCAACAATCCAGAATATAATTTACATACTGAGTTTCAGAAATGTCACAGAGCTTAATGCAATTTACTCCCATATACATCAGAAAGAGTATTTTCTGCTGAAATAAGACAAAAATCAACTGTTGAATGAGTCTACTAGTCATTTAAAAAAGACGTGGAGGTGAGTCTGTCCAAACCTCAAAATACAGTGATCTGCGCTTATGAAAAGGACCACGAACCATGAAAAGGGGGTTATTTCAAGAATTTCTAAAAGCTTTCTTCATAAAGCTTAAAACAGAAAGATAATTGCTTTGACAATCTGGAAAATTCAGTAATGTGGAATATATCAAATATTCAAATACAGCATTACCGCAACTCAGAGGGTTCCCTTCACCCTCTTCTGTACTGGGCACCCCACACACAGAAGGCAGGCCCCTCTCCTGGTAAAGCAGCACATCAAAGCCAAAAGTCTAGTACCGGACTTCCCTCACTGCTATTAACTCCAGTGATTACTGTCTTGTAGGAATGCTGTATCCAATGGTGTGAGATCTGACAACTGATTATGAGGACCCTAAATCCAGATTGTAATTTTTTTTTTTTTTTTTTGAGACAAAGTCTCCAGCTGTTGCCCTGGGTAGAGTGCCATGGCATCCTAACCTCCAACTCTTGGGCTCAAGCAATCCTCTTGCCTCAGTTTTTCTATTTTTTTAACGGGGGTCTCACTTTTGCTCAGGCTGGTCTTGAACTCCCGAGCTCAAGCTATCCACCCGCCTCGGCCTCCCAGAGTGCTAGGATTACAGGTGTGAGCCACCGTCCCAGACTCAGATTCTAATTTTTAAAGATCACTGATCTCTACAGTGATCAAATAGAAAAACGGTGGCCTAGATCGGGTCCAAAAATCCCCAGTTTGCAATCTCTAAATTAGGAAAAAATTAATCTGTACTTTTGGAAAAGAATACAAAAATCCTAGATGTATATGGTCAGAGGATAAAAACTGATCCTATTCAAATGTAAGAATAACTTGTTTAATTTACAACATTAAATATTCATTTGTTGAATTTTTTGCTTCCTTTATTTTTCCATCCCTCTTAAATGAATTAACAATTTTTTCCCTCAGATAAAATATTTTGGTTTTTCTGAGACAGAGCCTCAAGCTGTCACCCTGGATAGAGTGCTGTGGCATCACAGCTCACAGTAACCTTCAATTCCTGGGCTCAAGCGAGTCTCTTGCCTCTACCTCCCAAGTAGCTGGGACTACATGCGCCCGCCACAACGCCCAGCCATTTTTTGGTTGCAGCCGTCATTGTTGTTTGGCGGGCCCGGGCTGGATTCAAACCCGCCAGCTCAGGTGTACATGGCTGGCACCTTAGCCTGTTGAGTCACAGACGCCGAGTCAGATAAAATACTTTGAATTTCCTACACAAGCATTTCTAAGCTAACTGATTCCTTTTTAAAAAATACACTTCTGATATACTTCAAACCAAAGAACAATTTAAAACTTTAAGAAATACATGTTGCAATTCATTAAAAAAAAGAAGAATGCAAAAGAACCCCCAGACAGTGATGAGGATGAACTCATCAGCAGCCTCACCTGCACTTTCAGGGGCTGTCAAACATTTCACCCATTTCTTTCTCCCCAGAGAAAAGAAGCATTTGGAAGAAAAGCAAGTCAGATGATAGTCTAACTCCTCTAACTTTTATGCAACTAATAGGACGAAATGTTAGTCAAACATAAATTATAAAAAATACAGGAAATACTTACCTGGACTTGAAGATTCAACAGATGGCTGGGGAATGAGAAAAGAAGAAAAATTAGCATTCTGTCTAATACAGTGTATCTTAAACATTACAGGAATTATTCAATGACTAATAATGACATGAACAACT
Source organism: Arctocebus calabarensis (assembly GCA_963573935.1). NCBI lineage: Eukaryota > Metazoa > Chordata > Mammalia > Primates > Lorisidae > Arctocebus > Arctocebus calabarensis. The sequence goes on from CAUYON010125350.1 coordinate 30,337, forward strand.
ATGGTAAGCCAAACTCCCCCCCCCAAAAAATGGTAAGTTTTAACATATGCATCGTCTAAAACTAAAACTTCTTATATAATACTTTATCTTTCATTACGTTTAAGCATAAAGAAAAATTCAAAACACTCCTGAATTTAGAAACAAAGACAACAATATAGATTTGGTTCAGATTTTAAAGACAAATATGGGCCTCATTATATGGCTTAAGAAGTATGATTTTAGAGCTTGAAATTTTCTAAAACAGATTTTTTCCCTATCAAAACAGAAAAAAAACTATGCATAAAGTTTGCTATCAAATTGGTGTCTGGTTTAAAAAAAAATGAGTTTGGGAAGGAAGGGGGAAACAATTTGAGACATTATTTTAAATACAAGTATGTTATAAAAAAAGCAGAAGGAAAAATTAAAATGCTATTTATAAAGTACCAAATACATTAGATTAATTTTACTAATAGATAAGATACTAAGTTATGATAGAATTAACAACCATTCAAGCTTAGGTTATCGGAAGTCCATGGACTCTCTACTATAATGCTCCTTCCCCTAACTGCACCATCCCACCTCTCATGAAACTAACCATAGCAAGTTGAAAATGGAAAGATAGGGTGGCTGTGGCTCAAAGGAGTAGGGCACCGGCCCCATATGCCAGAGGTGGCGGGTTCAAACCCAGCCCTAGCCAAAAACTATATAAAAAAAAAAAAAAATGGAAAAATAAAACTGGTAGCAACTTATTTTAGTCATGTTATCACTTGTAAACACATTGTGGTGTTACAGTTTACCTTTACTCAGTTAATTCACAATTATGAACGAGTCATCTACAAACATGAACTCCTATAAGGCAAATTCAATAAAAACTTAAAAGATGCTTCAAATAATACAAACTTTATAACTAAAACCTTGCCAATCAATTCAGAGCTATACATTTCCTGCTCATTAGCGAACAGTTGGTGAAAGGCTAAACGCCCTAGCAAAAGGGAGACAAAGTCTGCAATGAGGCGGAGACAAGCAGGACTCAACAGAAATGCAGAAAGACTTGGTTTTCCACAAGGTAGGCATCCAAGTCAAATCCCCATAAGACATCAAAATTTTGTTTTAAAGACTGTTCACATTACACAATTATAGCAAGCACAAAATTCTAGATTCCACATTTTAAGTTCTTTTGAGGCACATTTTTCCAAAGATCCTATTTTTTCCCTCTAAATTAGTGGTTCTCAACCTTCCTAATGCCTCCTAGTGCCGTGACCCTTTAATAAAGTTCCTCATGTTGTGGTGACCCCCAACCAAAACTATTTTCGTTGCTACTTCATAACTGTAATTTTGCTATTATGAATCGTAATGTAAACATCTGATGTGCAGGATGTGTATTTCCATTGTTACAAAGGGGTCGAGACCCACAGGTTGAGAACCGCTGCTCTAAATCCTTGTAAGAGGAGGGCTCTTTCCTTCAGTATTGTTCAACAAAAAACTGACAGTACCCAGTACCACACATTCCAGAGTCACGCCACTATCATTAGAAAGTTACTCTGCCAGAATAGTCAACACAGCGCTACTTCTGCATCTGGTCTCGCTAATGGGAAGCGGGCAGGACGACAGGCTGACATGGAAAGACGAACAGGACCACAAAAGGGTTTCCAGCTGGCTTAACATCTTTTGGGCAGAGCTACATATCTCTAGCTTAAAATATATTTAACCACCACACAAATTACTATACAGCAAACCAGTATTTTAAAATTTAATCAACTTGTGTTTCACACAGTTATACTCTACTTCCCAAGTATAAGGACAACCCCTTTACGAGGCTACAGCAATGCTAGTGATCATCTCCTCACCCAAGTTCACTGTCCACACAGTAGCTTTATGAACACTGAAATAATTACTCCATTTAATAGTATTCTGATTTTTTAAAAAAGCTGATTAGAAACGTCACTCTACTGAGGAATAAAAAGTACATTTTTATAGATGTTAGATATTAACAGGATTCTGCATGGCAAATTGCGTCTCTTACTGACTGTTTTTTTTTACTGGTAAATAGTTACCACTTCAAAGTTCTGTAAAGGCCTCAAATACTTTGTGATCATGAAGCTACAAAATGTTTGGAGTACAAGTGGCATTTGTAAGCATTGCCAGTCTAGAGCAAAACACCCAGTGTTCAAATGTAACATTAAAGATCATATTATGTTCAACACACAATTAACAGAATATTTCAAGGACTATGCTTTGAAGGCCTACTTAGATTTAGCATGGGGAGGGAAAGCAGAGATGGTTTGCCTATAGATATATTTTAGTTATTTTACGCCCACAATAAACTTCTATTGTATCACCTTGGTGGTAGGAGTGAGATTAATTTCTTAAAAAGCAATTACATCCAATTAAAGCAAAGACAAGTTTCTGGAAAACCAGCATTTGAAAACAATTCATATTATAAACATTACTTTGACTCATTATCAAAAATGATGATCTTTCAAGATAAAATGTGAATTTAGTATTATAATACAGGAGGTTTCAATTTGGAATGGAGGCAATTTTTATTTTGGTATGAAAGAGAACTGTAGGATCAGCTTCCACTCACATAGTACTAAGCATTTTCACATGCATCTAATTACTCGATCGGAGCCATAAACCTGGCGACGATACCTGCTCTCCCAACTCTTTCATGGCTGAGTGAACAGGAGGTGAACTGACGGTATCGAGCTTGCAGGCCAGGCGAGGCAGCTCTGAGGCCTAGAACCTCCGACTCCTCAGTGTTCTTTCTATACTTGCTGGAGAAATAACGATGTAAACAATTTCCTCTTTACCTCCTCCCCACTTACTTTCTCTTTCCATTTTAAAATGGTTTTTAAAACATGTTCAACTGTGACTCCTAGTACTAAATCTGTCACGCCAGACTGTTGCTTGTCTCCTTACAAACTGTTATCACTGATCCCCTCCAGGAAAACTTGCAACGTCTACCATTAATCACTATAGATTAGAAAGAGGAAAGGAGAGAAAACAAAACAAAACTAAACCTAAACAAGTATTTCTTATTTGTAACAATACCTTATTTTTGGAAAAAGCTCAAACTACAGAATGTAAATAGCAAAAATTTGACGGTGGGGATTAAAACATATTTAAAATGCACTCATCCATTCTTGGTAGTTTCAGTGTTTCAACCATTCTAGACATCCTTCTGCCAACATGGACTTACCCCCCAACACACGTGCAGTACAAGACAGCTATGTGTTTTAACTTTCTGTACTTCCATGATGTTCATAGCAAAAAGCTGGGAAAAAACAGACAGTCTACTATATAACTACTTAAAATTGATATGTAGTTCTCCTAAACAAATGAATCCATTAAAAAGACGTCTGTAGGTACTGACAGAGAAAAAAATATGCTTAAACTTTTTTTAGCAGTTTTAAAAATATAGAAAAAGGAGTAAATTGGGCTGGAACATGCATAAAACTTTTTCCCCGAAAGGATTCACAAGAATCTGTTAACAATAGTTATGTCTAGGTAAGAGAAGAAGGTTTTTTGCATTTCATACTTTTTTTTCTTAAGAGACAAGGTCTCCTCTGACACCCAGACTGGGAGCACAGTGGGGAGGCTGGTCTCAAATGCCTGGCCTCAAGTGATCCTCCTGCCTCAGCCTCCCAAAATGCTAGGATTATAAGCATAAGCCACTATGCATAACCTTTTTATTTTTAGGCTTAAACAACAGCAACTTATTTTCCCACAATTCTAAAAAAGCCGCAGATCAAGGTGCTGGCAGGTTGGATTTCTGGTGAGGCTGGCAGACAGCTGCCCTCCCGTGTTCTCACTTGGTCTTTTGTATTCTTGGAGACCACGCGCGCGCTACCTTTCTATATAGTGTTGGGAATTTCTAATCGTTTACATGCTCTATTCATTCTTTTTTAAAAAACAAAGTCAGAGGATTATCTTTTTGAAATACAAGTCATTTCCATTTTCTTCCTTTACTTTTTGATTTTTAAGAAAACCTAGTAATTCTTAGTTTAAAACCTTAGTAATTCCTAGTACTTCAGGGTGAGAGGTAGAGGGTCCTGTGCTAAGGGCTAGAATTCCTAGTAATTCTGTCTTTTAAAATCCCTAGTAATTCTGTCTAAAATCTGTAATTTTGAACAATTAGGGTTTTTTTTTGATACATACTTATTTTATCTGACATGGAAAACAATACCAGAGAGACAGAAAGACAGCGTATGAATGTGCAAAATCAAATAAAAAAACAAACTCTAGTCACTTTTATAGTAAGCCACTTTCACCCACATAATTTTACATGATTCAGATGCCAAAATGGTTAACGGTTGTATCAAATATTCAGCGCCTCAGATGTGTTGAATATTTCTTTTTATATTTTTCTAGAACATGATGATAAATGTTCCATATAACAGAAAACTATAATTTGGGAGAGAGTAAAAACTTAACTACAATATTACCATTATTTTTATAAGAAACACAAACTAATCTTTACACCTTTTCCTTCCAAGAAATCAAAACCGTATTTTCCATGAGTATCACAGCCTGAATGAATCTTTCCTCTCAAACCAATTCTACCATCTTTTGTTAAAGTGTTACCATCACTTAGTTATGTAGACTCCAATCCAGAGACTCCTGCAACAGTGGAGATGAGTTAGGAACAGAAGCCAGGAAGGAGCCATGGGTCCTACTTCAGGGTGAGAGGTAGAGGGTCCTGTGCTAAGGGCTAGCCATCATCCCTCTCCTCCCGCACAAAATCAAGTCACCTAATTTTAATCCCAATTACTACAGAAGCAATAATTCAGAGGACAATGGTCTTACAGAAAATGCGCACTAGTGATTCAGAAGTCTGTGCCATGACCCAAGACCAATTGCATAAACTCTGATCAGTTTCATTTTCTTTATGAAAAGATTTAGATTTCTTCAAGTTTAGTAGAATTTCCTTTAAGACCTAACTAACTTTTACCATGAATTGTTCAAACAAACACAGTACTAAGAAGTACTTAGCTAAAAGGGTATGTTTAATTGTCTCTTCCAAATTTATTATTATTTTTTTTTTAGACCTAGGATGTAAGGAAAAATCTCAATTTGCAAAAATCTTTTTTGGAGTGCTACTTTATTAATCTCATGTCTACATGCAAATATTTATAACAGTCATTCTTCTAACTCATAGAATAACTATAAAGAATGGGCCTCAAGCAATGAATGATACTTAAACAGTTTAATCATTCCATATTTTTTGAAACTATTAGTGAATCTTCTGAAATATATAAACATTCCATCTGAACATCAACTAAAAATGTTCTATATAAACATAAAGACATACTTAAGCTTCAAAGACAGTGTTTCATTTCTGAATTATCTGGAAAACCAACTAGTTTCACTTAACAAAATTATCTTAAAATAATTCACTTCTTTATTTCTCCCACCCCACCGAGGCCTCTGAGTCTCAATGCCCCTGAACTGAGCTTCACTGCACTCTCCACATTGTTGTTCTTGACTACTTTGGACAAACCCTTAATAGCTCTCAAGTAAAAATCCTAAAAAAAGATCAGTATCAATTAGAGAACTGTTTAAAGCTTACATTCATTGTAGTGAAACAAGTTTTGTTTAGAATAAAATCCCATTTTGCAGAGTAACACTCAACACAATCCTACATCCTAAACAAACAATATCCAAATATATTCAGAAAATGCTAACCATGGAATCTGTTTTTAAGATAAATAAATGTGTAAGTCTGATAAGGAATAAAAAAATACATATCATTTTTACAAGTATTAAAATACTTAAAACCAATACAAAAAGCAAATCCCCTTATTTTTTTCTCTTTATATCACAGAAGTGTGGCCCAGGTAAAAAGGCAGACCTCGCCCCGTGTCACGGTTTTTCTTTTCCTGGAGTAGAAAAGTCCCTTATGTTTACAAAGTCTGAAAGAAGACAAATTGTTAGTTCCCAAAGGTCCCTGCACCACATTCCTTATTAAACTCCAAGGACCAACTATTTCTTCCTCGTATTTTTTCTTTCTCACTGCCTTCATAAAACTTGCAACTACCTACCCTGTAATCCCTTCAGTGACTAACAGAGCCTTTATTTTAGAAGGTCAGTAAATAACTTTAAGGGATAATAAGCTATGAGAAATATTGCCAAAAAGTATTAAGAAAGGAACATATGTCATTTCTTCTAAGCATATTAAATGTTTTTAATGTTACCACAACTGAACAGCCACTAAATATATACATCCTATTATATTATGGATTGACTATCCAATTATGGATTGAGTAAGATAATCAGAACAAGTATGAAAAATCAGTATAGTCTATTCACATCCAAAGCAATCTGTACTCAAGAATTAAAATTTTTTTTGAAAACAAGGTCAGGATCATGCTCTTATGTAGGAAGCACCAACAAAAAACCCAGAAGGATAATCACGTACATTTTTCTCTGGAGGCACACTTCTTCAATAACCTGTTTTTCCCCTCAGACTTACCACATACATACATACTATTGCTTTACTGCCACTTCACAAGATACCCTTCAATCCTCAGGTTTATGTGATCAAAAGCACAATAGCTGAGCATATAGATTATTTTACCACATGCTTTATATTGGCATCATAAAGAATGCATCCACTGAGAGCTCAAGCAAAGGCAAGGGAAAGCCTCTGTAAGCCCAGCATGTCTCCTTCACCTGATTTTTTTAAAGGTCTAGTCTCAAAAATCATCCCAATTACTAACATATTGAGACTAGGAAAATTAGAAGTTACTTTTTCACCTCTTCAACTGTTTTATATTTTTCTGTAGGACACAGACAAGATTCCTCTACTCTTGCCCAAATTCATTATAAATAAAACCATCTGCAAGCAACTGATGAATTTAAAGAGGACAATAAATAACTGAAAACAGAGAAGGTTTTCCTTCTTAAATTGAACCATCCATGTGTTCCTATAAAGCATGAGCACTGCATTCTCCGAGTGACAAACTATTTAGGAAAACTAAAACATACACTAGAAAATATTCAGAAATGACTAGTGACACAAAATGGTTTTTCCTTTATCTTACACTATCTTTAGTTTATAAAACAATAAAAATGATAACAGCTTCATTTACATACGAAGTTACATTAGGTTTTTTTAAAAATTCACAATACACTAAGCTGTATTCCTTAGGTCCCATCTTGCCTTAGATACATGTGACTCCTCAACTTGAACCTCAAACCACCGTGAGCGGCCATCACAAAGGGAGAAAATCACAAACCGACACGGGTATTCCTGCTTATCTAACAGCTATTCCCTGAGAGAGGGTCCAGCGAAGACTGGTTGACAAAATGTATGTAAATCAACATGCATGCACTTCCTTCTCCTCCTTAAACACGAAGGGAAGAAACACTTAATCTCCCCAGCACTAAAATCCAGGTCCCATCTACATCCGTCTACTGGAACACACCGGGTCCCATCTATGCGAAGTAGCAAGTACTACATTCTCCGAAATACAATTCTCTAACCACGACGAGCAAAAGAAATGAAAATGAACACCAGATCCAAATGGAAATGGAAATCAGAAACATTCAATGTCTTTGGAAATGAAGAATGACTGCAAGCAATCTCGCTGGAGGGAAACCTCTCCTTCCTTCCTGAATGGTTCTGGGTACCTCCAAAACCAGGAAAATGGCAATTCACGTAAGAAAAATGCCTTCTCTGGTCAAAATTTAGAAGGGCTTATCTCAACAGACTTTAAAAGGCCAAGTCGATTATCTCGAAGTCTACAGGATAAAATACACTTACATTCTTCCACACATCAGGGGAAAAGTAAGCAAAACAAAACAGAAAATCCCCACAAAACTTTCGATGGTTAAAAGTTTAAACTAGAGGCAAAAATTTAAATTTCCAGTCGCATATATATACTGAGTGTCAATTAATAACAGAACCACACGGGTTGCTTGTCCGCGGATTTGGGGCCCCAAAAAGAACTTGTTTACTAGAAAACGAGCAAAAAGAAGACAAACCTCCAAGGCAAGAAGAATTCGAAGGACAGCGAGACCGGGCAGCCCTGAGTCGGGGGGCGCGGGGAGCCCCTCGGCCCTGACCAGCCGCGCGCCCCGCGTCCCCTCCGGGGCTGGAGGTCAGCAGCGGGCGGGCGGGGGACGCGGAGGGCGCAACAGCATCCCGGCGGAGGAGCAAGAAACTTCGCCAGAGGACGCGCAGCCCCCCGGCCCGGCCCGGCCCCGAGTTGCGCCACGGGCGCCCTCCCCGGCGGAGCCCCCCTTCCAACTGCCCCCAGTCCCGCCGCCTCCCCCGGACCCATCCCAACTAAGTTCCAGGCGAAGCTCCCGCCGGAGCACGGCCCGTTCCGGACAACAGGTGGGCAGTGGCGGCGGCAGGGCCGGGCCTCTCCCGGCCAGGCCCACCCCACTCCTCCCGGGCAGGGCCCGGGGCGCCGGCCCGGGACGGGGAGGGGAGCACGCTCCCTTACCTCCGCCATGTTTGCCGTACTGCCGGCTCACATCTCCGCGGCGGCCGCGGCTGGGTCACGGCCAGAACCCGGATGTGAGACTCGGCAACGGGACTCCCGCCGCCGCCGTCTCCGCCGCTCCCGCCGCCGCTGCCTGGGCGGGAACGCGCAGGAGCCGCCCGAGCGCGCCCACCACACCCCACTCCGCCCCCTCGCGGCGCCCCGGCTGGGCCGGGCTGGAGGGAGAAGGCCGCGCGCGCAGGAGCCAGGGCACGCGCAAGGGCGCGCGCGGCCCCGCAGCCGACCCTCCCCGGCGAGCGCGGAAGGGGGCGGAGTCAAGGTGGGTGTGGGGAGATGGGCCCCTCCGCGGTGGGCGCCCCTCGTGCCCCTCGACCCACAGCCCCAGCCCCGGAGGGCGACTAGGGAGCAGAGAGGTGGAAGGCCACTGTCAAAGGCGCCGCGTCCTGCACTTATAGAGCCGGGAGAACGCGTAACATTGACACGGCTGTCGGTCTCCGAAGTGCCTTTGCCGGGAAACGGATGCTGCTCTGATGCAACGGCGGCAAGATCTGCGCTCTAAAAGCGCCGGCCCCGTGACCAGTATTTCTCTCCGGGGTAATTCCCCACGGGAAAGTAACATCCTGCATCCCCAAACGGTTAGAGGCTAGGGCGAAGACGAAGGAAAGGGATTCTTACAGTCACTGTCATCCTCCTATGTCATTGGCTTTTCCTCACTCTCTCGGTGATGCCATTAGCAACGAAGTTGTGCAACGGTTACATTTTGCACAATTAGCCAAAATTTAAAGGTGTAAAATACTGAAAACATGCTCTTCGATGGATATATATAATCTCCTACTTGACTGCACGGTGGGAGAACCCACTTATCTGCAATGCCTGAAAGGCCCATAATTTGAAACTTTTAATGTCTTGGCCGAGAGCTGCCAATTGGCCCTGATGCCAATTCTGATGATTGCCAGAGCCAATGATTTCAAAGTAACATGTATCGCGTCCATCACTAAGGCAGACACTAGATACTACAAAGGTGATATTAAACCGTGTACTAACACATTTAAGAAATCTGGAACTAAAATGTTATAAATCTTCAAGGTTCCTCATAGTACAGTTTCAAAAGTGACTACCGAAATTAACCAATTAAATATGAAAATTATTCATTCATTCCCTTCCATTGCTACAATATATTACATAAATGTGTACATACACAATTTTTCTTAAAGTCCACACTCAAATTATAATGCAATATAGGGGAAGCTGTTTTCTTAAATTATTTGTATTTCCTTAATCTAGACTCTATCAAGCATTTTCCTATTTCCAAAGATTCAACATTAACTTGAAACTGTTGTGTGTAGTAATAACTTGTGCATGAATAAACTACATTTATAAGTATATGAAGTAGCCGCTAAGTGAAAGGACATTACCTGGTAATTTGACAGGAAAAGAGTCCACAGACAGTCTGTAAACCAATTAAATATAAACATCTGATGCACATTTTCTACTGAAAGAAAAGCAAGGGAAAGAAGAGAAAGGAAAACTTTAAGGTTCCCAAGTCTACAAACAATTTTTACCATTAACTATACTGTATAGTATTTTCATTTTATTTTTTTAGAAAACTTATATAAAGTTTTTCAAGATTTCTAGGGGGAATAATTACTTAACATAGGTATATAGTTTCTAAACGTTACCCCGTTGAATTATGTTAACCTTTTGGACTTGAAATAATGACTTACTATAGATGTCAATTCATACCCAAATAATTTTTCACTTGATAACACTTGATGCAAAGAGCTAAAGTAAAAAACCTTGGATGTGCATGGAGCTGAGGTGGGTACAGATAAAAACAGTTAAGGGACTGTAGAAACTCAGGCTTTATAGCATGAGTATGAAGGAGGATTTTCCATTAAAATAGGAAAGCTAATTTATGAAATTTAGCTGGCTACCAAAAGGAAAATTAAAGTGTTATTATGCAAAATATAGGAATAACTTGGTAGTTTAAATGCTCTGAATCTTTGATTATTCAGTTAAACCCACCAATAAAAACCCCCACTGTAATAATGGGCAAGAGATCATGGTCTTTTAAACTACTGAATGATTTCTGAAACTGTCAGGAAAACTGAGGTCTGAAACATTTTTAAATGGGTATCCACCTTACTGGTAAATGACTTTTAAGTTTGTTAATATTGTATATCAATATTACTAGTTTTAAATGGCATTTTCTTTGAAGGAAAAAAAATTCTCTCTACATTTTTCTTCCCTTTTTTATAACTGTAAGTACAGTTGGGTTTTTAGGTGCAGCTATTCTGAAGGTAAGGAGAAACAGCTGTAATACTATAATTTATAAGGAACACATTACTACTGAATTCCGTGTACTTTTAGTCTCATTTTATTCTAGTGATACACTTATCTTTAAAATTTTCAGGAACCACCTTAAGGAATGTGGTTTTTAAAATGCTTGTTTACCCTCATTCAGTATCAAATATGTAAAAATTAACTATTCCTTAGTCGTAGAATAAGAGTGTTGGATGGGGCCTTAGAGTTCTTTATCAGTTCTCTGCTCTGTCAGGAAGAGAATTATGCCCCCATCCTGCTTCTACCACCAGGCTTCCCTACCTATGTTTAAACATCTCCAGTGACTCACTACATCTAATAAAAGGCTGCTCTTAAAAAAAAAACATGCTCAAATACTAGGAACATTTCCCCCATTAAGCCAGTGTCTACCTCCTTGTTACTTCCATCCATTACTTCGTCAGCCCTTTGGATTAATTCAACAGGTATCTTCTTTGTATCCAAACGCAAACAGTCAATATTTATACTCAGATTAACAAAAAATGTATCTTTAAAACCTATTGATACTAGAAGACCTGGAAACAGTACATGACAGAGCTCAAGACAAAAGAAAATTCACCATTTACTACAACTTGTTTAAGATGATTATGCCTTGTTACTTATTAATGATATCCAAAATAGTAGTTGTGTTAGAATTGTGTAATGTTTAAACTGAAAAGTGTGATTAATACCAATTTTATGGGGTTTATGCTTAATGTCTCCCCACCTCAAAAAAAAAAATCACATACAAAAGCTGCATAAACTCCATCCCCATAGCTCCATTTCCACCTAAAGGCCCCCTTATTGGCAAACCAACATTAATTTTTACCACAATAACCTACTCAAAAGTGCTATTACATTGAGAAATTATTTTTAAATGATTTACTGAATCCGCCATTCAAAAGTTGTTATACAATTCTATAAAGGCTATAAGGCAGTTATACACACACATACTCCTCCTCAGAATTATTTTACTGTTATTTAACAAAAGCATTTAAGATTACAATTTTACTTCAACCAGGGCTTTAAACTAACCCATAAATAAGCTTCTTTTGGCAATTTACATGTACCTAAGAAATATAACCTTTTATCCAGTACCAACACCTACTGAAAACACAAGCAATATGTATCTATACTATCTAAACTTATCTGTTACGCAACTCAAAAATGTACCACCCAAAATGTACCAAGAAAATACTGTACTTGTAACAATTTAGACTCTGAGTTGGTTGACTGAATAGATTAACACAACACATCCAAAACTCTAACAACAAATTCTATATCTAATAATTTTCAAGGTTCAGGGGTCCCTTTTTTGAGATTCATTTGTAAAATGTTTTGTAAACTTTTTATGTAAAAGTGACTGCCTACACTTTATCTTCATGATGTGGAGGTAAAAATATATGAATAATTACTAATTTGGTTGAAAATAGCTAAGTATTAAAAAACTTGGGTTTTTTAAAATGACATTTTAAATAGTTTACCTTTATGTCAGTACGCAGAATGTAGGTTGGAAAGCAGTAATGCATTAATTTGGAAGCCCCACATCCATGCCACAATCAGCATCATCTTTTTGTTAGTTTCATTTTTATTATTAATAAAATAGTAATAATAAAACGCCACCCTAAAACGTGTATATAGCCTTTTGGCTTTTCGAAGAATGGTTTTGGTTTTTCTTTTCATAGCTTTTACATAACACTTTTATCCAGTGGCCCTGCCATTTTGTCAAATTATAAACTGATATGTTTATGGTTCTTACATCAACATGTTATTTTTATCTCACCCAAATTCTGGAAATTATTGACTCATCAGCAGTTCTCAAACACTGGAACATATAAGAAAAGTAATATAATAATATTTATATCACTTGAGGGAGTTTGGATCTTCCCTCCCTTAATCTCCAAGCGTGCCCCTGCCTACCAGCATCACATCCGTCTTGTCTGCATTGAACCTCAACCAGTTGGTTCTTAACCACGTCCGAAACTCAGCCAGGCACTGGGAGAATCGAGCCACCACACCATCTGGATCAAAGGAAAGAGAGCCTCAGTAGCAAGGAGAAAACCATGGTACCACACAGCTCACCATCCACGCAGTTTCCCACCTTTAAAAAAGATGGCCAGGAATTAGGACAAGTGTCCCGTGACAATTGAAAACATTAATGAGCCTTGAGTCATGCAATTTGGAACCACTGGTAAAGAAATAAAAGCGACCCAATAAAAAGATCGCCTCATTCCACCCAGGAAGGAAGAAGACTCAGTAACTGCAGGTCTTCTGGGCTAAGCAGCCTCGGTAGCCAGGCCGACCTCGTAATTGCATACGTTTTTCTGCAGAATTAATTTTAGCGCTGGAGGAAGCTTTACATAGGGTAGGCTGAAGCCCAGAGAGGGCTAGTGACTGGCTCAAGGTCGCACAGCATGCGAGGTGCAGAGATGGGCTCCAGGCCAGGGACCTATCCACCGCAAGCTGAAAGAACAAGGCCACGCAAAGAGGGTCCGGCACCTGTCCCAGGCCGTGGGAGGACCTCGTGCCCTCACAGGAATGCCTTTTTTGAGCCTCTCTTCCCCCCTCACGCCCTCCGAAAAGGGCCGGTTGATTCAGGCCCCCGTTCACCACCGGGGCTACAGTGCACGCAGGAGCATCCCCGGGACTGGGGCACAACTGAGAAAAATATAGGAGGAAAGAGGCGGGGCCACGGGGCGGTGGTCATCTTAGCCCCACCCCGACCCGGCCCAGGGACAGACCGTAGAGAGAGGCGGAAGCGGCCGGGGCGAGCGAACTCACTCCGCAGCGGGTTCCCAGCGCGCCGCCGCAGCCGAGGCGGAAAGACCGGGCCGGCAGGGGGCGGGCGGCGGCGGCGGCGAAGTGCGCGTGCGCCTTCGGCGGCGGCGCCGGGAGGGGCCGGGCGCGCGCTCTCCCGCAGCCCCTCCCCGGAAGTCAAGGGTCTTCCGGGCGGGACTGGGCGGTGGGGGAGGGGAGGGAGAGAAAGGGGATCGAGGGCACCTCCGGCGTCCCTCACCCCGAACATGGCTAGCAGGGGAGGGGAAGTTTGTGGAGGCTGCACTTACAGCCGCCGCCGCCGCCGCCGCCGCCTTCCCCGCTGCCGCCGCCGCCTGAAGACGCCCCATCCATCCGCCCGCAGCCCGGAGCTTCGGAGCCTGGGCGGGGCCAGGGCCCGGGCCGCCCGCCTCCTGCGGCTGGTCGTCGTCCGGCGCTTCCTCCCGCTCCGCCAACCCTCTGCCCTCCCCTCCGCCTCCGCCCTCCTCCTCGGCCGCGCGCCGCCAGCCAACCGCGCGGCCGCTTGTTGGGCCGGGCGCCGCCGTCTCCATGACGCCCGGCAAACGCCCCCGGGCCTCGGCCGGAGCCGCCAGCGCCGGGAGCCGGGGGCGGAGGTGGCCGGGAGAGGGCGGGCGGGCCTGTCGCCGCCATGCCGGTGTCCCCAGCGCACAGCCGCAAGCCGCAGAGCTACGGGTTGTAAGTCCCAGCGCCGAGTCCCTCGCAGCCCACCCTGCGGTTCCCGTACCGGGGTCGGCCTGCAGCCCGCGAAGCCCCAGCAGCGGCGGCTCCTCCGGCCGAGTACAGCCTTGCTCCTGGCTGTTTGTGTCTTAGGGGGGTGTTAGATACGAGGTCTCTGTGTTGTCCAGGCTGGACTCTTAACTCCGGGGCTCAAGGGCTCGCCCCGCCGCGAATGCGCAGCCCAGAACGGCCCGTTAAAGACGCCGCTGCTGTGGTCTCGGGTCGCTGCTCCGGAAAGCGCTGCGTTGGCTAACCCCATTTGCAGTCCCTAGCGGGGCGCCTGCCTATGGTGCCCCTCCGACACCCGAGGCTCTGCGCAACCCCTGGTTGCCGTGGTTTCGTCTGTAGCCGCAGTTTCCTCGGCCAGCTCCACGTCCCCACTTAAAACTTGGCGGCTGACAACATTCTGCGGCTGTGCGGCGGGCAGACAGGCTGCGGACTTGCCTCACAACTTTAAAACTTTCCACCAAGTTTTGCTGATTCCACTAAAATTCCTTAATTCATGTGCTTTCCCACCCTTGGAGACCACTCTTGTTCATCTCATACCATAATCTCTCCTCCCCTCTCCAGTTTCCTCCAGCTCAATGGATCTTTCTTCAGCGGAATTTGTTTCAAGTTCTTAGGAGAGAACCCTGCATGTGGTTCTCAGATTTGAATGTGGTGCCTAGATTTGATTTTCGTCCATTCTACAACTCCTCCAGAACAGCTTTTATTAAAGTCAGCAATACCCGTGCAAATTGCAGTAGCCAATTCACAGTTTCGTTCTAACTGACCTGTGAGCAGATTTAATCTACAAAGTCTAGATTCTAGACTTTTGAAACACTTAATTTGGTTTCTGGCACACCACTCTACCTTAATTCTCTTTTTGTGCCATGGATGCTCTATTTCACTGGTTTGCTGATACTTTCTCATCTCTCAGCTACAGTGATGCATTTGAAGGTGTACCTCCTGACAAGTGCCTTTTTGGGCAATTTTGTTATTGCACACACATCATGGGGTGAACTTACACAAAGGTAAATGGTACAACCTACCACACTTCTCTATAGTATAGCTTACTGCTCCTGGGCTGCAAATCCGTACAGCATTTTACTGTACTGACTACTGTAGGCAGTGGTAACACAATGAAAAGTATTTGTGTATTTAAGCATAGAAAAGATAATGTTCTGTCACTAGGCAATAGGCAGTTTTCAGCTCTGTTAAAGTCTTAGGGAACCATCATCAAGTATGTGGCTCCTGATAGATGAAAACATCATTATGCAGCTGTGCCTGTAACTAGAGTCTTCGCCAGGGCTGGCCGTAAACCTGTTCTCTTCACTAGCATCTTAGGCCTTTAAAAATCAATAATTCACAAATTCTTATCTTTAGCAGGAAAGATAAGAGGACCTCTCCCAGGAAAGCAGACTTAAAAAAAAAAACTAAAAAACTGAACTTAAAAGTTAATAGATACCTCAAAATTTATATCCAAAACTGAATGTATTTCCTCTTTTCTAACTAACTCTACAATCTTTCCCGTTTTATCAAGTAGCAAATTCTACTCTTTGAGTTACTCAGGTAAGATACCTTAGAGTTGCCCTTGACACCCTTCGTGTACCCCCTCCTTGGGCAAATTCTACCATTTCTACCTACAGAGTAAGTTCAGGCTACCACTCCCATGTAAGTTACTGCATTACATTGGTGTAGCCACATAGAAAGTCTCCTTATCAACACCTCTCAGTAGTACACATGTGGCTCTCCTGCACAAAAGCCTCTTCAAGTTTTTCCTCTTTCTCTCAGTAAAGCTGCGTCCTTACAGGACCCTACAGGCCGTCAATTCCGTCTCTTTGGCTAATTATGCTCCGTATTATTACACAACTATCCCGGACTGGAATATTGTGCCCCCAGATAATCTCATCACTCACTTATTTTCTTTAGCTGTCACCATTTCAAAGAATCTTCTATTACCCTACGTAAAATAATACTTTCTTTTTCAGCACTTCAGTCCCTCACGTTACTGTAATTTTTACATAAAATTTATTCCTAAGTATATTTTATACCTGTTTGTTAATCCGCCTTCACCTACAGAATGGTACTCTTCAAGGGCAGAGATTTTTATTTTGTTAACTGCTATATCATTTATTACCTAGAATGAAGGTGCTAAGTAAATAATTTGTTTACTGAATTAGTGAATATGTACTTCAGGAATGCTGGTTACTGCTCATCTCATCTGGTTTTTGTTTTTACCTTCAGGTATGGAACTTTCAATGTAAAATTAAATTGAATTTGTAAAAATTAAAAAATACAAGTCATACAACGTTTATAGTAGCTGAGAGTTTTAGAAAAATTGCTTTGAGAATTTCTTAAATATTGTCAGATTCATGTAGATTAGCTATTAATGAAATGACTAGGTGGCGTAAAGTGGTATGGCCTTCCCTTTTGGAGGGAGCCATGATATCTAATTAAAAAGAAGTTTCACAGGCACTGAAATTTACAGCCTATTTGTTTGATCTACTGTGTTCTTTCTCATCTTCTTCCTTTTAGGACTTAATCCTGATCTTGGAAAGGATCTCAGGAAGCAAGTATTTGTCAGTTGTCCAGTTCCTCACTCCAGTTTTTCATGTATTAGATCTTTCTCTTTGGCTTAACAATATTGGACCAAGCTCCCACTGCGGCAGAGACAGCCGCTGATGCTTCTTCAGCCCTCTGATCCAGTTCCTTTGCTTATTCCCTGCTTGTTCACATTTCCTTTTGGTTCTTTCTTAGAGTTTTCATCTCTGCTTGTGTTATTTGTTCTTGCATGTTATTCATCTTTTCCATTAGAGCCATTGGCATATTCATCACAGTTATGTTAAATTAATTATCTTAAAATTCCAGAATCTATGCTGTGTCTGAGTGTGGTTCTGATCTTGTGTTGTCTCTTCACACTCTATTTTTTTGCTTTTTGATATGCTTTATAATTTTTCGTTGAACTCACTGTATCAGGTAGTAAAACTGAGATCAATTGGCCTTTAGTGTGAGATTTTATGTTTCACGACTAGGAATTAGGCTGTGTTTGCTGTTTGCTGTAGGTATAAGTGTGTAAGGCTTCAGTTGCCTCCAGTGTTCTTGTTTTTGTCTCTTCTTTGTTTCTGGTTTCCCTGGGAACTTTTTCTTAAATAGAGTCAGTGTTACAGTGTTTGGTTGTAATCCCCTGTAGTGCAGGAGCCCTGTTGATGTGGTTGTAAGAGGAAGGGGAAGTGCTTTAGGCTTTCCGGGGCCTTTGGCCTGGTGGTGTGAATTTCACAAATGCTCTTTGGGGTATTTTTTCTTTTTAGGTAGGACAAGATGGTTAGAGGGGGGCCAGGGTTGGGTATTTCCTTTCCTCATGTCAGTTAGGTTCTGGTAAAATAGCTTTCTATGAGGACAGACCTCTGTTAAGCGTATTTTAGAAAACTTACTTCCTACCCACTTCTATCCACCTGCCGCAACCCTGAGGAGACTTCTCTGACCTTCATCCTGAGAACCTGGTAGTTCATGGAGGTAAAACTCATGAATGTGTGGGAACCCCAATATTTTTCTCTCTGATTCTCAGTCTTCAGCAGTTAGTTAATTGCCTGGTAAGTTGCTGGGTCCAGTGGCAGTTTCTGCTCCATGTAAACTGTCAGTGTCTGTTTCACCTGTCCCTCCAGCTTTCCGGGGACTCATTTGCCCAGAGTGGATTTGAATTCTCTGATGGACCTAACTAAGAAGAGCTGTTGGTCTTCAGTTCATTCAGTTTTTCGTTTGGGGAAGGGCCAGAAGGATGACTTTTAGGATCTTTACCTGTTGGGCTAGAAATGAGAAGTCTCAGTGTTCACTTTTTAACCTTTGCAGTGTTATTTCCAATGCTGCTTAGAAAAGTACTCAAAGGTCTGGAATGAGTAACCTAAAAGTTTAAAAAATCATGAGATTGAGTGGCCTTCCATACTTTCCTGTCTCTCTGCAGCATTTGATTTTTTTCCTCCTTCAGACTTTTCTTAGTTTCCTTAACCCTGAACTTCGCTAGTTCACTCCTTACCAGTTTAAATGACTCTGTTTTGGCTCCACTTCTTTCCTGCCTTTAGTTTGTCTCCTTGGCCTTAAAACCTCTCTTTGTTTCTTCAGACTTTTGGGGGGAACTTAGCTCATTTTTTATTTCCATGCAAAGATTTTTGAATCTGAATCTCTAGCTCTCACTTCTGTGCTGTGAAATTCTGCTACGAGACAGCTCCACCAAGATATTAACACTGATATCTAAAACTGGATGTGTTTATCATTTAACTCTTTATTGTATTTTAGAAGTAAAAACTGTTTTAGTCATTACCCTAACTCTATAAGGCAGGTAGAATTATTAACCTCAATTTACGAATAATGAAAGAAACATTAAGAAATTTGCCCAAGGACAAGTAAGCTTATGACTTACTCCATGAGTGTGGGCATTTAACTTATATTAAATTGACCTTTTTGAGTTTCTCTCATTTTTAAAACATGACTATTCTATATATCACAAGTTATTATAAGGGTAAAATTAGAAAATAAGTGGAAGTTCTTTGACATAAATTTGGTATCAATATTAAAATTACTAAGTCCCATCAGTTCTGTATCAGCTATGTTTAAGGACACCCAGAATATGTTTAATGATAAGACACTTAGACATGGAAATGATTGTCATGAAGGAAGTAAGATTTTTTGTTTTGTTTACTAGAGTCCTAGAAACTGGAGGCAAGTTGCCATGCTACACAGTTGACGATAGGGAGAAGGCCCTGGGTCAGTCAGGAGGCCACAGGCTTAAGGGGAAAGCCTGGAGGAGCCTCTTTGTGGTTTCTGGGGGTGGGAATGGACTAAGCAGTAAGCAGTTTATGATGCCCTAGTTTCTGCGTCTTAGGGACTGTCTTCAGTTGTGTGGTACCTGTCCCTGGGGTGATTAGGGTAGGCGGGTATTGGCCTAAACCGTGAGAGTTGAGAGAGAGGTTTGGTAAAGGGAGTGGTCAGAGCTAAGGTCTCTAATAGCCCAGTTTGCCTGTGAAAGCTGTGTCTGCAGGCTAGGCTAGTCATCGACTTTGGACTATATAGGAATTGCTGGGGGGGGGGTGTTGACACCCCCACCAGGGTCAGCATGTACTTAGATGTCAAAGCTTCGAGATACAGAACATAAAAGGACAAGCTTAATGCATGCTGCGTGTTGTATTTATCTCTGTATTTGCCAGAACAGACTAGGCCTTGACTACTTCTCTTCTGCACTATTCCCCAAGCAGCTGCACTGCTGGTCTTCTTGCTTCTAGAGTGTTCTGTCCCCGCTCCATTGTCCTGAAGCACAGTTTTGATCACTTTACTTTTCTACTCACAAGTCAACAGTACTCCCTTGTTTGTGTAATATACCCCCAAAGCCTTAGCCTGGTTATTGTATGTTTTCAAAGCTTAGCTTTGTTTTTTTTCATGCATCTAATTGAATCACGTAAGATTCCCTGTGTATACCACATACTTTCCTACCTTCGTTGTTCTCAGCGGTCTTTGCCCCAGATACATTCCCTGTTCTGCTCCAGTGCCCATGCTCACCTTCACCAGGTGCACCAGCGCACAGATCCCACACTGCATTTGAAATGGACTTGTCATCTAACCTTTGTGAGTTCTCCATTTGCCCCTCTGGCCTAAGTAATCATTACCGCAACTGTCATTTCATCTTACATGTGTACCTCTTTGGAGGCAAGGGCAGTTTGCTACTTGCATTATAATCATGTACAATCAACTGTCTGATCTCTTTTCCTAGATTATACACTCCCTAGGGTCTATTTCTTATTTATTTTGTCTTTGTCCATTTTCTGTTGCTGTGATTGAATACCTGAGACTGGGTAATTTATAAAGAAACTTCTCGTGGTACTGGGGGCTGAGAAGTCACGGGGCTATATCTGGTGGGGGTCTTGAACTACTGGTGGGGACCCTGGCTCAAGACATCACACTGTGAGGAGGGAGTACTGAGAGCTAAAGTGGCTCTTATAACAGATCCACTCTTGTGATAGCTAGCCTAATTTTGTGATAGCCCATTTATTTATTAACTCTTTAATTCATTAATCTGTGAATGGATTAATCAATTCATGGGGGCAGAGCCCACATGACCCAATCACCTTTTAAAGACCCTACCTCTTAATACATTAGGGATTAAGTTTTAACATGAGTTTCAGAGGTACAAACATGAAAACCATAGCAATATTGTATCCCTGCTAACGCAAGGCCTTATGTATAGTGTTCTATAAGTAAATTGATGAATAGATGGAATTAATTTGGTTTAAACTATATAACTTTCATCCAGTAAACAAAAAAGGGTCTAACACAGGTACTTTTCTCTAGCCACTTCTACTTTTCTTTCTGGGAGGATTTATTTCTCACTGAGATGTATGGATCTATGGCATGCTATTAATGTAACTTGCCTGTTTTTTCATAGAAGCAGGGTGTCTTTCCTGTTAGGAACAGCTGAATGCCTTGTGTTTTCCAGCTATTGCCCTCGGCACTAAAGATACAGAAGTGAGCAAAACAAATTAGGTCCCTGCTTCAGGAAACTAAAAATCGTACAGCTGCATGATTTCTTATATCATGAATTTTTCAGGCATAACTTTCAAAGTAGTTTTTTCCTCTTGAAACTCACCCTATTTAATTTGCCCTAGAGATTCCTCTCTATATTCTAATAGATAGATATGTATCACAGATTGTTAAAATAACTGACTATAAGTACCTTTTTCAATTTCTTTAAAAAAGCAGTCTGGGCAGGGCATGGTGGCTTGGACTAGTAATCCCCACACTTTGGGAGGCTGAGGTGGGGGATCACTTGAAGCCAGTAGTTCAAGACCAGCCTGGATAACATGGTGAGACCTCAGCTCTATAAAAAAAATTTTTAAATTGTCTGGGTATGGTGGCGTGTGCCAATAGTCCCAACTATGGAGGGTGAGGCAGAAGGATCACTTGAGCCCAGGAGTTCCAGGCTACAGTGAGCTATGATTATACCACTGCTCTCCAGCCTGGGCAACAGGAGACCCTGTCTCTAAAACAGCAAAAACCCTGCCGGGTACAGTGGCTCACACCTGTAATCCTAGCACTCTGGGAGGCCTAGGCAGGTAGATTGCCTGAGTTCACAAGTATGACACCAGCCTAAGCCAGAGCAAGACCTCATCTCTAAAAGAAAATAGTGGAGTCTTGTGGTGGGCGCCAGTAGTCCCAGCTGCTTGGAAGGCTGAGGCAAGAGAATTGCTTAAGCCCAAGAGTTTGAGTTTGCTATGAGCTGTGACACCACTGTGCTCTACCCAGGGTGAGAAAGTGAGACTTGTCTCAAAATAAAAAAAAACCAAAACCATGAGTATGATATGAAGAACGTGATATTTTGAGTTGGATATGGGGATATTTATTCTTTCAACAAGTTTATTAAGCAACTGCTATTTGTTAGGTAATGTGATACTGCAAAATAAATATTTAGTCTTAGACCTGTTTTCCTGTCATACAATTCCTAACAATCCTTAGACTCACGTAAGTAGACAGTGTCTTTTGTATGGTAGGTAATGAGTTGACTGACTGGGGGTTGGTCACCTGTAAGACCAGTGCCTCATTGGAGGATTGAGACTTTCAACCCACTGGCAAAGCTCCTGAGAGTGAAGAGGGGCTGAAAGTTAAGGTGATCGCCAAGGTCAGTGGTTTAATCAGTCATGTCTACCTACTCAATGAAAAGTCCATACAAATCCCAAAAGGTCTGGGGGGTGCTCTGTGACCACAGAACAGCTGGAGGCTCCTGAGGTTGGGGTTCCCCACCTGCCTGCTTGGTGCCTTGCCTGATGCATCTTTTCACCTGTACATATCCTTTGTAATTCTTTGTAATAAATTGGTAAACATAAGTGTTTTTTGAGTTCCGTGAGCTTTATTAAGTTACCCAAACCAATGGAGGGGGTTTGGGGAGCCCCAGTTTATAGTTTGTCATTCAGAAACACAGGCGCCAGGATTGAGGCCTCAACTTGTGGAACCACACTGTCTTGGGTGCATAGTGGCAGTATTGAACTGGAGGACATGCAGCTGGTGTTCACTGCAGAACTGATTCTTGCTTGGTGTGTGGGAAGAATGTTGTGTAAGGTGATTGTGAGCGGCGTTGCAGAGTACAAGTCCTGTAGTTGCAATTGTCTAAAAGAAAAGGAAGGCCACAGCTCTCTTTGGCGTGTAGCAAAAAATCTTTATTTTACCACAACTTGCATAGGCACTACTGCACGAACACATTATAAATCAATAATCTAACAACTCAAACCCAAAGACCCAGACCCTAACCACCTGGCATCAGGATGTCTACAACACTTCTAACCTTATCTAAAGTTGTTCTTATGCTAAGTAATTAGAAGTAACATACCATAAAAACCAGAGCTCCGGGAGATCAAACAGATACAGTGCAGAACTCTGGGGGACCAAATGGCTACAGTGCTTGACCTTTAATAGACCATCTGGAGGCGTTCATCCATCTGGAGGGAGTAGTCTGGAAATTCCCAAGATATACAGAGCCCACCTCCAAGCTCTGCCTCTGTGCTCAGGCCACGAGTCAGCAGGCCCTGTCTCCTGTGTGACCAGACCTGTAACAACAATGGCGTGCTAGCCAGGTTTTTCCATTCCGTCTCCCAAAGACTTACTCTCACAGAAATCATCTGTATAAAAGTCTTACATACAGACTTTTCGCCTGTAGGAGAAGGCCCAACACATTCTGTCATAAAAGTCTTCTGTGTTGGTTATTGTGTGTGAGGCCAGAGGAAGAACGGTCTATGTGTTTTCTACACTCAGATACCATCGTAGCTGTTAAGAATATAGCAGGGAACAAAACGGCCCAAAGCCCCCGCCCTCATGGAACTTAGCGGCCTAAGGAAAAGAAACAACCCATTGACAAGTAACAGGTGTGCTGTGTTGGGTAGTAAGAAGTGTGAAGGAGAAAACGAAGCAAGGGGATATGGAGTATTTGAGAGTGATGATTGGTGTTTAAGAAAGGGGACCAGGGAAGGCTGCACTGGCAGGCTGATTTTCAGAAAAGACCCGAAGAAAGTGAGGCTGCTCATATATGAGGAAGAGCATTTCAGGACACAGGAAGAGCAAGTGCCTTGAAGGCTCTGAAGTGACTACACCTGGCGTGGATGTCAGGGATGCCAGCATGGCTGGAGAAGAGGGCAGTGGGAGGTTACTGCAGAGGAGACAAGAAGCAGGGCTCTGCACTGGGGACTCTCTAAGTCACAGTAAGGACTTGGGGATTCATTCTTAATGAGATGGGAAATGAATGGAGGGTTTCAAGCAGAGCAGTGGTATGATCTTGAATTTTAAAAGCCATTGTGGAGGCAAGGTGCTATGGCTTATGCCTGTGATCCTATCACTTCGGGAAGATGCTTGAGGCCAGGTGTTTGAGACCAGCCTGAGTAACACAGTGAGACTCCATCACTAAAAAACAACATGAAAAGTTAGCTGAGCATGGTGGCACACATCAGTAGTCCCAGCTACTTGGGAGGCTGAGGCAGGAGAATGGCTTGAGCCCAGAAATTTGAGGTTGCCATTGCACTCTAGCCCAGGCACCAGAGAGAGACCCTGTGTCAAAGAAAAAATAGTGATAAAGCAATCCCTTGTGGTTATGTGGAGGATTGACTTTAGGGGATAAAGGTTAAGTAAGAAGGTGAGTTGAAAGGCTACTGCAGGCTCGGTGCCTGTGGCTCAAGC
>CAUYON010125353.1:0-22323 GCA_963573935.1 Arctocebus calabarensis
GAGACAGAGCCTCAAGCTGTCACCCTGGATAGAGTGCTGTGGCATCACAGCTCACAGCAACCTCCAGTTCCTGGGCTCAAGCGAGTCTCCTGCCTCTGCCTCCCAAGTAGCTGGGACTATAGGCGCCCGCCCAAATGCCCGGCTATTTTTGTTTGGGTTGCAGCCGTCATTGTTGTTTGGCGGGCCCAGGCTGGATTCGAACCTGCCAGCTCCGGTTTACATGGCTGGTGCCTTAGCCCGCTGAGCCACAGGCACCGAGCCTGGACCTGAGTTTTTCTATCCGTAAGTTCTTTAATGGTGAGCGGCCCTGGTGCTGTTCCTCCCCATTCACTGCCTGGGACAGGCAGTTCTAATCAGTTACAGCTCTCCAGGCAGCCGCAGTTACTAGACAATCAGCCTGTGTGTGATCCTGGGCTAGACAAATTATAGAGCTCCCAAATTCATTCTTGTTAATTACTTCTAATTATAACAGAAAGACAATCTTATACTGAGGGGAAGCGACAGTAGAACTCCAAATTACAGAAGTATTGAAGCTACAGATTTTACAAGAAATCTACTATCCCTTTGGTTTTGTTGGATACAAAAGATATGTGTGTGTAAAATCATTTCAGATCTTTGGGTCTGAGATTTTCCCTCAGAGTCTTTTGCTGCGAGTTGTCCTGTTTGACCTGCTTTCCTTTGATCCTTGGATAGAGGACAGGAGCATCGATGTGCACTTTTAACTCTTTTCACTTTGGAAACCTCCTTTGTGAAGCCTCTTTTTGCTGGAGTCAGGATGGGCAGAATCAAACCCGGTCTGTTTTGACAAATGTTTCTACTACACACTAGATCGCTCAATAGCAATCTCTAGCAGAAGGCTTCCTAGGGGTCTAACGTGGCCATCTGGTCTCCTACGCTCCACTCAGCACGATGGAAGCCAAACCAAGATTGGTCTGGTATCAGTCTCTTTGGTGAGTTTTTTCTCCAGATTCCAAAGACATGTTAGCACCATTTCCATTTCTAATCCCCCTTGCCAATCCTGTAACAGACCAGCAAGTCCAATGTGCCTAAATTAAGCTCAAATTGTAAACGACAATGAAAGTTATGTCTGTTGGAATTGAAACTTCCATCCTTGTGGGTTTCCAAATGTACCTTCACCTGGAACAAAGCAGGTAGGTTTGTAGATACTGGGGGAAAAAACCTGTTTATTTAATTCTATTAAATACTTGTGTATACACAGGACCTAAAATTCTAAAATCTGCTCGTATGATTTTCAAAATATAATGAACCACAGTTACCTCTCCATATTATAAATTATTTTTCTTTAGGAAATGAGAACTGGGACGTCCAGCATCCTAGGCCAAGTCTCCTATAATTCGTGCTAATGTTGATGTTTGATGACTCCCACAGAACTCAGCTCTTCTCTCTCCAAGAAGCGCAGGAAAATAGAATGTTCCCGCCATTTAATCATAGATATTTAAAGCCAGGAGTGTTTTAAGAAAGAAAAAAGTGTCCTTATTCCTAGGTTCAGTTAAGTGAATTCTTTTTCCTTTGGTGGGGGGAATATGGAAAACAGAAATTCATACTTAGCCTTGTTTAAAGCAGTAGGTATTTAAATATAGATGAAACAACTCAGCTCTCCCTTTAAAAATTGTCATGGACGTCCCTATGTTTTTTAGAGCTACAGGAAAGAATTCTCCCACATTTGTGAAATAAAGTGGAAGACTTTCCAGTTTTAAGGTGTATGGTTAGTAATTTTTGTATAGGGTAGTATGTTGAGTTTATGGGGAAAGTCTGCACAAAAGACAAAAACACCGAGCCAGGTGCAATGACTCACACCTGTAATCCTAGCACTGTGGGAGGCCAAGGCAGGTGGATTGCTTAAGCTCAGGAGTTCGAGACCAGCCTCCACAAGAGCATGGTCCTGTCTCTACTAAAAATAGAAAAACTAGTCAGGCATTGTGGTGGGCACCTGTAGTCCCAGCTACTTGGGAGGCTGAGGCAAGAGGATCACTTCAGCCCAAGAGTTTCAGGTTGCTGTGAGCTGTGATGCCAGGGCACTCTACCCAGAGAGCAACAGAGTGAGACTCTGTCTCAAACAAAACAAAACAACTCCCTTCCCCCCCCAAAAAACACTGCAGTTTTAAGAACATAGATTCGGAAACCAAATTGTTTGAGTTTGAATCTCAGCTCCACCTCGTATTATGATCCTCTCTGAGGCTCAGTTTTTCATCTGTTAAAAGGGGATGAGAGAAGAACTCACTTCAAACTAGGAAGTAGTTTGTGGTGAGACGTGTGAGATTATTCCAGAATTGTGCTTAGCATCCAATAAATGTTATTTTGGCAACTATGCCTCTATTTCCTCATCTGGAGACTGAGGATAATAATGAAGATTAAATGGAGTAATATACATATATACTTTTTTTCTCTTTTTTTGAAAAGAAAAGCTAGACTGCAGTGACATCATCATACTCACAGCAACCTCAAACTCCTGGGCTCAAGAGATCTTCCTGACTCAGCCTCCCACGTAGCTGGGTCTATAGGTGCCGGCCACGATGCTCTGCTAATTTTTTCTATTTTTTTTTGTAGAGACTGGATCTCACGTGGGTTCAAGCTGGTCTTGGACTCCTGTGTGCTCAGGCTAGTCTTGAATTCCTGGCCTCAGGCGATCCTCCCACCTCGGCCTCTCCAAGTTTAGGACTAGAGGCTTAAGCTACCCACCGCACCTGTCCATGAAATGGTTGCAGTGGTGTCTAGGCTTTAGTGAGTGTGGTGGAAACATTAACTTATTGTCACAACACAAATTCCAAATGCTTTCCTTAGCATTAGTTTGAGAAGTATATAAAATGGTTAAGAATATAGAAGCCTGAGTTTGGTTTTATGATGTATTGACTTTCTAAACTTAAGCTTGGGCTGTTCATCTGTAGAATGGGACTAATCTGCTTCCTAGGGCTATTAGGAAAATAATTGAGACAGTCTCTGTAAAGTGCTTAACACAGCGCCTGGCACGTTTGCAGCATTCAGTACAGGTTTGCCAATTATTTTAGGCTGCCTCATTTCAATGTTTGATAGGAACTGGGCAGAGGGTTCTAGGAAGAGTGCGATCTGGGAAGGGATGCTTTTCTGGAGAGAACTGAAAGGGAGTCATTTTGCTGTTTGTAGATGTGGCTGTCCTTCTCGGCTTTCTCTATGCCTCCAGCGGAGAAAACACAGGCATTGTAAAGAAGTTCCAGAGGTTTCAGAACCGAGAGCTGGAGGCCACGCGTCGCCAGCGGATGGATTACCCAGTGTAAGGATGGGCAGCAGGTGGGAGCTGGGGGGCTGTGCTTGTTTTATTGAGGACCAGCGCAGGCTAGTGGAAGAACACAGCTTTCATATGGTGCTTTGCAAAACCTGTTGCAATCTAAATGGCTTAGACAAATTTGTGGACCTGAAAACCTCAAATTAGTCTTGAATTATTCCTGCAATTCGCAACCCTCAGCTAGCCTTAGCCTTAATAGGTGGGACCCAAGAATGAGCTGAGTAGGCAGCAAGGTGTGGAAGCCTGAGGCCTTGCAAAGTTTGGGGTGCAGCCAGCCAAAGCTAGTACAGACCGCAGCCTCGATTTTCCCTTTTCCGTCTTGGAAGACCGGATGAGCTGCCTGAAATCTCACAACTTCTGATCTCCTCCACTGAATTTTCGGCCAAACCCAGGTATATATATATTTTTTCTTCTGCTGAGTTCAAGATGCTGAAAATGGTTCCTAGCTCACCTCAGACTGGATGGATTTAGCAGAGTGATTTAATTCTTCCCAGGCTGTTCACTGTAGAAAGATCTTGAGTCACTTTACTGAGCGTATGTTCTTGCTAAGCTTCCTTGTAATAACTTATCTTCATGAGCTTGCTCAGCTGGGTGGGTCAGGAGGGAGCTGTGTGGCACCATCTGTTTGCATATCGTACCACTAATTTGGAGGCCAGATTATATTCTAAAGGATATAGAAAGACCCAGAATATTCTAAAGGACTTGTTTGTGTGTATCCCCAAAGAACCTGGGGCTGCTGCTACTTTAAACCAAACTGTGAATTGGTTACTGGGGTACATGGAGGGAAATCGATGCACTTCTTTTGACCTTGATTCATGTTTTATGCAGAAAATGCAATTATTGCCACCTCCCCGTCTTTGAGCTATTGGTCACTACAACAATGTGTGACATCAGAGTTCAGCACATCTTTTCTAAATGATTAATGGATCACACATCTTGGCTGAATGTGTCCTAGTTAAGTTGGCCCCTGCTATTTTATCCTCACTCTAAAAATCAGAGCTGTATGATTACAAAAAAAAAAATTAAAATAGCCCCGATCCAGGAATGGAGTAATTAGATTAGTTGTTCTATACCGTGCAGCCAGAATCGTGATCCTGAATGACCTAATATGAGCATTATTAGAATAGTGCCTATCTGTCCCCATTTGCACATAGTGATGCCCTTTGTAGCTGATACATTTTTCTACTTTATGACTTTTATCTTTGAAAGAAACAAAATTGCTCAAAAAGCCCTAATTATGTTCCTTTCTTTTAATCACAGAAATTAGAATAGCTTCTTATCAAATCACCTCTCATTAAAACCCAGATTTTTGTTTTATGTCTGGCTTTATAGCCTTAATCAAGCATTCAAATAGCAAACACGTGAGATTCTCAAAGAGACGCAGAAATAGTTTTTGGCGCAAGGTAGAATGTCCGCTAGTTTTGTTCAGGGAAGCTTAACTTCTGTGTTTGGCAGTTACTCTAACTACCTCCTTTGTCTCAAAAATCAGGCTTTGCAAGCAGATCTCCCATGATGAACACGAAGGCAAATTCATCCCTTCATTGGAAAGAAAGCAATTTACTCGGTCATTGTTAACTATAATTACCTGTTCTTGGATGATATCAATCTGCAGAATTTTTTTCCCCCTTCACTTTTATAGGTTTACTGTTTCATTGTGGCTTTATTTACTCCATTATTGCAAGGCCAATCTCTGTGGGATACTCTACTTTGTGGATGCTAATGAGATGTATGGCACCCCTTCTGTATTTCTTACTGAAGAGGGTAAGTAGAAAACAGAACCTTTACCACAATATTGTAATTTTCCTACGCTCTATTGACAGATTCGTCTGTCTAGAAAAAGGAAGATATTATCAATATGGTTTCCAAACTTGGGCTTCTGATGTAGTTTTTTTGTTTGTTTGTTTCTGGAAGCTTAAAACAAATACCTTATGGACAAAGGGATGTATTTAGAAATGCATTTTGCGGTTTTGCTTTTTGTTTAAAGGGAAAAAAATTTAGTCTTGTTAGCTTCTTAGGAAGGACGATTGTTGCAAAGGTATAGATGTACTTCACTCCTGGGTATTTTTTGTCAAGTTCATGAGTCTTAATTTTCCTTTTAGGCCATTTGCATATTCAGATGCATCTTGTCAAAGGAGAAGACCTTGCTGTAAAAACTAAATTCATTGTACCTCTGAAGGAGTGGTTTCGACTGGATGTCTCTTTTAACGGAGGCCAGGTATCTGCATGCACGCCGTCATGAACCATACAAGCATTTTCACTGCAAGTTGAGCATTGCTATAAAGCCAGGGAACAACTAAATCTGCAAAAACAAATTTGCGGTAAATGATAGACTCATTAGGACTGCACACTTGCTAAATCAAACTTTTATAGATGGGAGTTTAAATCATAAGAATCCCATTCCATTTAATTAACTTTTAAAGTGCTTCTTTCAATGATATTGATATTGAATGAGTCAAGAAAATAGGCAGATCTATAGCTGCAGTGATCTGAGCGATTCAGTCCTTTTCCCCTAGGGAGATAGGCTGTGTGGAGATAAATGTTAAAACAGCATTGGCCGAGTTTGTGTCATGTTATCAGATCTGCAACTATTTTTTTTTTTTAAAAAAGGAAATGTATTGGTTAGTTCAGCTGAGAAATGGTTTGACTGTTTTTTGGCAGTTGAAATAATTGCTTTATGTTTGGCATTAAATAAATGCATAACAACTAACAAACATACGTGATAATCCCGGTGGGGTGGAGGTTTTTTATCTACTTTGTGCTATAAAGCATTGCTCATAACTGTTTCAAACTCTCCCAGTGCCAATTTTACGGATTATGGCAAATCTGTTGTTATAATTGAAGACAATTCCATTTTCTCAATATACGCAATGCCAGTGTGCTACCTTTTTCTGGTTACTTGATTTTCTCATCAGCTTTTCTTATTGATTTGTGATTTTCCTATAACAAACCTGGAAGAGATGTTTTGTTTGGCTCGTGCATTGGATGATACACAGACTTCCCTTGGTGTTTAGGTTTGTCATATTTCCTTTCTCCGAAGAGAAAAGAAATCAGGTCAGTTCTTGTTGCTTTCTTGAGAAGAGTCCGTAAAATGTTAGCTGGGATTTTTTTGAATGTCCGTTTTCTTAAAAAGGTTAGATGACAGAGCTGTGGTCCACGTTTTTGCTTCGGATCTGTGCAAGGGTTACATCAGTGTTATAACTTGCTGCTTCCTTCTAAGGAGGGGCTCAAAGTTCTGTATCCTGAGACAGATATCAAATCATCAGAGGAAACCCACAGATCTCATTTTGCACCTGCTGTATGCAAGGCACTTTGCTCAAGTTACTTATAGGCTATTTATGGAAGTAACATTATGCAGGTGAAGGGGTGTCACCAGGCGAGCTTAATTGCTAAATGAGTCATATAGATCCCCAGAGGGGAGACAGCATTTCATGCTGGGATGCTCAGGGAACATTTCATGGACAAGGTTTCTATGTTGGGGCAGAATTTAGATGGAGAAGAAAGGAGAGGGAGCATTGTAATACATTATTGGGAGTCAGCAGATAAACCAGTTTGAAGTAGGAAATTGGCAGACTGTAGAAAACTAATAGAAGAAAACAAGTATGTCTTTAGTGCTGGAATGTGGAGGATCTTGAAAGTCACAGAATTTGGACTTGAACTTGTAAGGCAATAGGACATCCTGGAAGACTTTTGAGCTGAAGAAGAGTAAAAGAGAGAGTAAATTCACCTTCCTCAGTAGAAGGGTGCATGGTAGGGTAAAGTGGGAGAGAAGAATTAGAAAGTCCAAATGGGTAGAAGAAAAGAGTATATTTTTTGGTATATGTAGACTTTTGCCCATTTTCCCTTCTTTCTGTGGCATCTGGTCTCCCTATGATACATGCAGGTTCCAAACGACTACCCCCTATCCACCTTCACAGTGAGACTACCATGCTCATTGCTTTGACTGAAGGGACAAATGACTTAAAGCAAATGGTTAGTTCAGGGAAACACATAGTTTGAGTCATTGTCTTTTCTGAAGCAACAAGTTGTATGGCTGAATTAGCGTGGTTCTGATGGGTTAGTCAGTTTTTCATTGATACAGTGTTATAGCTACATCATTGAGAATCTAGGTGGGCACAGCACAAATTTCCTACATCCTGGTACTGTGGTAGCACCAGGGAAGATAAGTGGCCCCGTAAGTCCACAGGCTTATGTTGGAGCCCAAGACCCAAAAAAGAAACCAGGTGAGACCTCTGACTACATTCACGGCAAAACGCTGTCAGGTGCTTATGGGAGGGGTAGTAGCAACAGTGATGTATGAAGGACATGCAGCCCCATCTTGCTTTCCTCCAAAGGCTCTCAAGGAATCAAAGGAAGATTTCAAAAACTTCTTGTAGTATCACACACATTTCCTTGTTTTTCTAGGCAGCATGCTTTTAAAGACAAAGAGATCAAACAAAACTCAGCTTGGAGTTTGGAAGTATCTGAAACCCACTGGCAGAAACTGCACTGTAGATATTTTTAGCTGCCTCGAGTCATTTGAGGAAGTAAATGTATTAAGTCTTAAAAACATGCACAGGGCTAGTAAGCTGTTAATTTCATTTCTGCCGAAACTGATCAGGTAAAAGACTCTCCAGCATATGTGATGAGTAATTTAGACCAAGACTATATTTATCATGTGAGCTATTGAGGCATAACTGATTCTTAGCTATCTCTCCCATCTAGATAGTAGTAACCGCCAGTGTTGGGCAGGATTTGAGAAGCTACCATGATCAGACCATTAGGTAAGTGCGATTTTTCTTTTTTCTTCAAAATTTGGCTGGGCAAGGGTTAAGGAATTTCATACCTTAGTCCTCAATCCCAATGTTATTCCATATCTGCTCATTCAGCTTTTGCAAGCATGGCGTGTTTTCTGCCCTGTAGCTAGTCTTTGTACCTTTTTTTTTTACCATGCGCAAACTCTCTCAGTTTCTCCTGCAAGCTTTTTTTTCTAAGCAAGAGAAACCAGTCCTCTCCCCAGATCTCATTGTAAATTCTTCCTTTCATGGCACTTTATAATTCATTTTCTTTGAAAATTATCTTCTATGAAGGATTCTAAAAAATAAATCAAAGTATTAATGTTGCTTATTGAGGATGGTTGGTAACTTCGGTCTGGTATAAAACATAAAAGCGGACAGCTTTCATATTTGTGTTTATAATCTAGATTTGAAATGTGTACAACTATTGATATTGGTGTCACTTTTCATCCTTATATAACGATTCTCTACAAGAGTCATAGAAATTGAGCATTGAGTCCCTTGCCTTGCATTGTGTAATTTCTTAAATTTGCTCCTATATCCACATATAATAGTGGGTTTTATAGAGTCAGAACTGCAGGGCAAAGTTCATTAAGATGTGGGATGCCCTGTCATAGTTAGACAGTAGACATTTGCGGGTTTCCCCAACTTAGGATGGTTTGATTTAAATTTTTGTTTATATGTTGGGTTTATTGGGGTATTAAATGCATTTTCAACTTAATGATGTGTTTAGCTTATGTTGTGTTTGTGAGGACATCACTCCATCATATGTCAAGGAGCATCTGTAATTGAGTATTTAAAAATAAATATAAAAACGTAGGAGTAGGGCCAGGTGGGGTAGCTCACACCTAATCCCAGCATTCAGAGAGGCTGAGGCAGGTGTATTGCCCTGAGCTCACAGGTTCGAGACCAGGCTGAGCCAGAGTGAGACCCTGCCCCTAAAAATAGCGGGGCATTGTGGCAGGTCCCTGTAGTCCCAGCTACTTGGGAGGCTGAGGCAAGGGAATCACATGAGCCCAAGAGTTTGAGGTTGCTGTGAGCTGTGACATCATGGCACTCTACCAAGGGGAACAAAGAGAGACTCTGTCTGAAGAAAGAAAAAAATGGGGCATATATGACATACTTCCAGGGTGAGGGACTGAACTACAGCTCAGACTTTGGACTTTATAACCACAGATAATATGACCTAATTGTGTGTACCCTCATATTAACCTGAAATAAAAAATAAATAAAGGGGAACTTGCTAACAAAAATAAAAATAAGCGACTCAGCACCTATGGCTCAACAGGCTAAAGGCGCCAGCCACGTATACCTGAGCTGGTGGGTTTGAATCCAGCCCAGGCCCACCAAACAAAAATGACGGCTGCAACCAAAAAATGGCCCAGTGTTGTGGCAGGCGCCTGTAGTCCCAGCTACTTGGGAGGCAGAGGCAAGAGACTCATTTGAGCCCAGGAATTGGAGGTGGCTGTGAACTGTGTGATGCCACAGCACTCTATCCAGGGTGACAGCTTGAGGCTCTGTCTCAAAAAATAAAAATAAGCGTAAAGATGAGGAACAAAGATGATCAGTATTATATGTATAATTTTAAAAACGTTATCAGGTCTGCTGGACATATTGTCTGGGTTGGGGGGGGGCGTGGATCATTTCTCCAGTCTTTTTTTTAAACAGTCTTACTCTGTTACTCTGGGTAGAGTGCTATGGTGTCATCATACCTCACAGTAACCTCAAACTCTTGGGCTTAGGCAATCTTCTTGCCTCAACCTCCTAAGAAGCTGGGACTATAGGCGCCCACCACAACACCCAGCTGTTTTTTCTATTTTTAGTAGAGACAAGGTCTCTTCTTACTCAGGCTGGTCTCAAACGCTGGAGCTCAAGTAATTCTCCCGCCTCAGCCTCCCACGATGGTGAGATTGCAGATGTGAGCCACTGCCCCTGGCCTCGGCCTCCCACAGTGGTGAGATTGCAGATGTGAGCCACTGCCCCTGGCCTTGACCTCCCACAGTGGTGAGATTGCAGACAGTGAGCCTCGGCCTCCCACAGTGGTGAGATTGCAGATGTGAGCCACTGCCCCTGGCCTAGGCCTCCCACAGTGGTGAGATTGCACACTTGAGCCACTGCCCCTGGCCTCGGCCTCCCACGGTGGTGAGATTGCAGACGTGAGCCACTGCCCCTGGCCATTTCTCCAGTCTTTGCTCATTTCAAGCAGCAAGCAGAACGCTGCCTTCCCAACAGGCTCCAGGTGAGCAGCGTTCCATGCAAACAAAATTCTCTTGGAAACTGATTATTAAGGAAAGGAAAGCAAAGAGAGACAGGGACAAGAATAGAGGGATATGCACTCTTTTTTTTTAACCATTCCTGCTTTCATTTAAGTCAAACAGATTTCTTTTAGGCTCTGGGCACATAGAACAATTCTTATGTTTGTGGCTGGGTGAAAGGGATGAGATTTTACAGAGAGGCTGAGGACGGTTATCACTTAGCATTATCACCAAGACAAGGTGTGGAGTGGCTGGATAGCTACTCTGAAACACAAAGGCTGAGGGCTGAGGGCAGAGCAAAAGTCTCCAGGTGAATCCCAGCACTCTGAGAGGCTGAGATGGGTGGATTGCTTGAGCTCAGGAGTTCGAGACCAGCCTGAGCAAGACCAAGACCCCATCTCTAAAAACTAGCTGGGCGTTATGGCGGGTACCTGTAGTCTGAACTACTTGGGAGGCTGAGGCAAGAGAATCACTTGAGTCCAGGAGTTGGAGGTTGCTGTGAACTACAGCCCCATGGCACTCTACTGAGGGTGACAAAGTGAGACTCCAGGTGCACCAGGGTGGACTTGGATCACCAGAAAGTGTTCAACACGTGGAGGTTTTATTATGTACTAGAGGGCCTTAGAATCTTCTCTGAGAAGGTCAAGAATGGCAAAGTTCCAGAGCTCTCTTGGCAGAAACAGATGATCTGTGGATCCTTTGAAAATCTCTTCTGGCATTGATTCTGTGAGCTGGGCTCCAGACATTAGGGCTTTTGTTTGGGATGTGAAATCTAACGTAGCCACTTCCTTGTTCTGCCTGGACACCCACACCCAGACCCAGGACATCGTTGACAGCTGAGTGAATTTCACAGGCTCCTTTCCGTTTTCTGTGTAAGGGCTTCTATTCTTCTTGAATGGAAGAGATTTAGAGGCCAACCTGAGTGAATCGCAGACACAGTGGCCACAGAGCCCAGTGCGATCTGGGCTGGAATAATGAGGGGCAAACCTTGAGCCTAAAACTTAAGAGGGTGCCAGAAAGCTCAGGGGTTACATTAGTTTGCTATGGGTGCTGGAACCGAGCACCCAAACCAAGTGGCTTAAACAACAGAAATGTATGGTCTTAGTTCTAGAAGCCAGAGGTCCAAGTCATGGGATGGGCCAGTCTCCCTGAAGGTGGCAGGGGAGGCTCTGTCCCAAGCCTCTCTTCCAGTTTCTGTCTCTATGACTCGTGGCAACATAATTCCAACCTTCACATGACCTTGTCCCTCTCTCTATGTCTATGTCCAAATTTCCCCTTTTCTTAAAGACACCAGACCCATTAGTGGCCACCCCATTCCAGTATGGCCTCATCTTTACTAATTCCATCTGCAGTGACTCTATTTCCAAATAAGGTTACAATCTGAGGTCCTGAGTGTTCAGCCATCATCATAGGAATTTGAGAGGTGGGGGCAGGGCACAATTCAACACAGTAGTAACCATGATAAATCATATCTTGCTATGATATTTATTTTAAAACTGCAGTGAATGAAAAGAATCTAGGATGAACAAAATACAGTAATTTTAAGACAGGATTCATATGAGTATATAAGGTTCTAGGGATGAGGACTGATTTGGGGGTACAATCTACTTTGACATTCTAGTTCAAGCATTGAAATGATCCCTCACTTCGTCGGAGTGGCAGTGTCCAGACCTGGGGTGCTTCTCCCCACCACCTCAGCTCCCTTCCCCTGTACCTGGGACCCCCACCCTCCATCAGCAGAACAACCAGAGATAACACCCCTCTTGGGTTCCCATTGTGCAGTATTTGGAATCTCATCCCTGCCCGGGAACCCCATTTGCAGAGCGGACCAAGGCAGTGAGCAAAACATCAAACATTTCCCTTTTTCTGATCACAGGTTGTCCAGGGAAAGCCTCTTCAGCCTCCCTGTTTGTTCTTGCAAACATAGTGATGTCTGCTATGCCACAACGTGGTACAGGAAGAGCAGAATTAGTGCTCAGAATTACAGTGCTGTGCTCGAGCGAGAGGCTGTCACTTACACTCGGTGACAGGCAGTGACATCAAGCCCCTACAGCACTATATTCATTCATTCATTCACTCATCTAACATACACGTATTAAGCACCTATCACACGCCATACACAGCTCTTGACTCTTGGAATAAAACAATGAACAAAAAGAATACAATTACTTCCTTCACGGAGCTAACGAATCTAGAAGGGGAGACAGATATTAAATAAGTAAATTCACAAATAAATTGAAAATTGCAAGTTGTGGTGAGTGCTAGGAAGGAAATGAAGAGGGTGGCTGGAGACAGGACAAGGGGGTCAGAATTTAGAGCAGGCACCAAGGAAGTGACATTTAAGATGACAATTACTGTAAGAGGTATAGGGGCCGCTAATTTTAAGCTGTAAGTCAGTGGTTTTCGACCTTTTTTTTTTATCTCACGGCACACTTGAACTTATAGTTAAACTTCCACAGCACTCTTAAATTATGTTTATCCAAAAAAAAAAGTAATAAAACTATACTTACTGTTATTTGAACATCTTTAAAAAATAATTTAATTAGTAAATTTTAAAAATGTTTGAGGCACGCCTAAGATCCTCTCACAGAGCACACCAGTTGAAAAATCACCGTTCTCATTTCTTCTACCAAAGAAACCTCAAGCCGCTATTTCCTAATTCTGAATTGAGGCCTGTTGAATGAAGATAGTGATTCTTTCGGGCTGTTGGTGCTCTGTATTAGTAAACCAGGGCATCCTCCTATGTCCAGATCAGAGTAAAGATCATTTGCCAGGGAGTCGTTTTTGAGGTTTTCAAAAGGGACCGACTTGGGCTTTAGAAGAATCCAGCTCAGCTTTTATGTCAGTGAAATTGATGGCCATCAAACAGTGCTCAGTATAAGGAATCTCTTGCAGTCTTTGTGCAGACACTGAGAATTTTAGAGAAGAAAAATGCAGACACACCAATGTCGTTGGAGACCAAGCTGGATTAATCTCCTGCTAGTTGATAATAATGACAACTTAAAGATTACAGTCCAAGGCCATCGGGACCAAGGAATTTGTTATCAGTTGAAAACCTCCGTTAAAGCAGGGATTCATAAATAAAAGATACTGTCCTTAAGCCCTTAAACATTTTTTAAAACAGTTTTTTCTTTTCTTTTGAGGTACAGTCTCTCTCTGTCACCCAGGCTGAGATGCAGTGGGCTGCCTGATCTTAGCTCACTACAGCCTTGAACTCCTGGGCTCCATCAATCCTCCCACCTCAGCCTCCCAAGTAGCTGGGACTATAGGCATGTGCCGTTAAGCCCAGCTAATTATTTTTTTTTAATTTTTTGTAAATATGGGATCTTGCACTATGTTGCCCAGGCTGGTCTTGAACTCTTGGCCTCAAGTGATCCTCGTACCTTGGCCTCCCAAAGTGCTGGGATTACAGACCTGAGTTATTTTGTCCAGCCACTTACCTTAATTAATTAAAAAATACATATAAGTGTACATTATTGGCCCTTCTTTCCAGTTAGTAAGTTTTCAAGGAGTGGAGACCATCAGGTAAGCTGGCGAGTTAGGCCAGTGGGTTACGAACCTCTTCTGAGGTGTATTGTGCAGTCTCCATCTGCACCGGGTGTGTCTCGTGAGGGCTGTTGGAACCTTCACATCTTTCCAAGGTCTTGAAAGACAGAATCTTGTTAACTGATGACTCTATTCTGAGCCTCAGAGTCAAAGCATTCTATAATAGACATACTCTTATCTGACGATGTGACTGTTACTTTCTTTGCATTATCATTATTGTTATTGCTTACTTAAAATTTCGATGCAACAATCGTCAGATTTCTTTTCTGAGTGTATTTATCTTCATTCATTCTTTTACGAGGTTTTTGTTTCTAGCCCTTATCTTAAACATTGTTATTGTTATCAAAATTTAAGCCTTTTTAATTCTGCGAAGGCAAAAAGTGGAAACTTAACAAACACATGTATATGTAAAAATTTAAAAAAAAAAAAAGACAGAATCTTGGATTCTGTCCAAGATCCAGAAAAAAGACAGAATCTTGCAACGGTGCGGCCTCTCCTGAAGGAAAGGGAAGAGGCCATCATTCTTTGAGTCCTTGGAGGCTGAGATTATGAAAAGAAAACCATCGGGAGGTGGGGCTCTTCTTTTCTGTGTTAGGTATATTTGTGTGCAGCTGACGCCCAGCCTTCCCTCTTACTGCCATTCGCTGACATTGCTGAGCATGCCCAGTCGTTCGGCTTTGTGCATCCCTTCGAGTCAGGTGCACCTGCTAGGCGTAGGTTCTTTGCTAACATCCGTGGTGCTGGAATGACCCTGGGCTGCCCGGCTTTCCTGGTCCTACTGTGGGTAGCTCACTCTGTCTGCAGCCATGTCACCCTGGTCCTTTGCTGCCTCAGCTCCCTGGGCCCCTGGCCACCAGCCTGACTCTTTTTTCTTTCCTTGTGCTTCCATCTGCCCTCTGTACTCTCTGGCTCTTTCCTTTTTGCCTGGCTTCCTTTTTTGACCCACAAACACCCCACTGTTAACATATGTTCTGATCATAATTTGTTCATCCATTCCTATTTTAGTTTTTTTTTTTTTTTTTTTTTTTTTTGAGACAGAGCCTCAAGCTCTTACCCTGGATAGAGTGCTGTGGCATCACAGCTCACAGCAACCTCCAACTTCTGGGCTCAAGCGAGTCTCCTGCCTCTGCCTCCCAAGTAGCTGGGACTACAGGCGCCTGCCACAACGCCCGGCCATTTTTTGGTTGCAGTCGTCATTGTTGTTTGGCAGGCCCAGGCTGGATTCGAACCCGCCAGCTCAGGTGTATGTGGCTGGCGCCTTAGCCTGTTGAGCCACAGGCGCTGAGCCTCCTATTTTAGTTTTTAAATAGGCAATAAAGGCACATGGTGTCAAAAGTCAAAATTACATGAAAATACAGTGAGATGCCTTGCATCCAACTCTGTCCCCATGCACCCCATCCCATCCTCTACCCCAAGAAGAAATACATCTCTTAGTCTCCTATGTAGCCTTCCAGAGTTTCTTTATGCAAATACAAGAAAAAATCCAGTTTCCTTTTTCTTAGATAAAAGGTATACTCTATGTTCTGGACTTTTATTTTTTTCAGTTAACGTATCTTGGAGAGCTCTCCCAGCCTCTTTTTAAAGCTGCATAGTTAAAAATAAAAATATAAACAAAAGCTCCAGGCCTCATTGGATGGGTGGGCCAGTTCTCACAGAAAGATGGGGTTTGCCAATTTGTGTGAATATAAACAGTGCTGCAAGGAGCATCTTCATGCATTTTATGCATGCCACCCCATTTTTTCCTCTATTTCCTTCCTGATGCTTCCAGGGGTGTCCAACCTTTTGGCTTCTCTGGCCCATGTTGGAAGAAGAAAAGTTGTTTTGGGCCACACATGAAGCACACAAACACTAAGGGAAACTGATGAGCAGATAACAAACAGCACATATCATTTTTGTGATATCCGCCCCCGCCGACAAGTAAGGCAAAAAGTCCTCACACAATCTATATTCAGCCCACGGGCTGCAGGTTGGACACCTCTCTGAGCCCCTTAAGACAATGTGGAGTGGACCTCCGACATGTCACCTGTGCTGACCTCTTGCCCTTGGTCAAGCCCTTGACTTTGTTGGAGCCTTCTTCTCCTAAGTTAGACTTAAGTCAGTCCTCATTTGACTGCCCCCATGTTTAGTATTGCCCACAGCCACTTTCTATTCACATGACTAGTTTTTTTTTTTCTTTTATATTAGGATATTTCCAATTAAAACCAATGATTCCAAATAGAACCCCATTGATCACAGACAGTCTCACCAATATCCATGGTCAGTGTGGATTGAGTGTTTATTTGGGGCCGGGCACTCTGGTGGATGCCTCACATCTTTCATTTCACTTAATCCTTTTCACAATCTTCAATAGGTGAAAAAAATGAGAAAACAGTCTCGGAGATGTTAAATGACAGGGCCGAGGTCCCATAGCTGGAAGACAGCAGAGCTGGGGTCCCCACCCAAGCCCAAGTCCACCTGACCCCACACTGGTCCCATCTGCTAAAACCCAGAGTGAAGGGTTGGGGGCAATTTGGGTTATGTCTAGGAGGGTCAATGAAAGGGTCTCTTTGAAAAGGATCTAGTTCCAGCCCAGCTGTCTTAAGCCTTTGTGCTCTCCCCTAGCTTCCGGGAAGATTTCCATTATAACGACACAGCTGGGTACTTCATTATTGGAGGGAGCAGGTACGTGGCTGGCATCGAAGGGTTTTTTGGACCCCTGAAATACTACCGCCTCCGCAGTCTACACCCTGCCCAGGTGAGTCCAGGGGATCAGGAAGTTTGCAGCACCCATGGGTGATGGGTTTGTGGCTCTGGGTGTAGAACCCAGCACCAACAGGAGATTTACCCATGCTGCACTGGGCATCCCCTCTGTCAGCAAGTGTAATTGACATGGAGGCTCCCCAACTCCAGCAAATGCAATCGTACATTTCTGTTAAGATTTGGTTCATTTAGTGCTCATAAAATGGAAATCATTTACTTCCTCTGTTTTAATAACTACTAGCTTAATTATGGAGTAGATTTTTATCAGGCTGTTGCCTATCCAGTGATTAAGCTAATGAAAGAGAGTCTTAGTTATTTGGTAAAGCTCCTCTTGTATGCTATTATTTAAAGTTTCAGAAGAGGAGGCGCTGTAGCAAATTAAAATCTTGGTTCCGTTGGCTGCTCTCTTGAGAAACACAGGCTCACTCTGGGGCGGGCTGGCAGTGTTTTTACAGATCAAAGAGGGCTTTATATTCAGAGGCAAGCTGGTTGCCCATCCCAAACCCTCCCCTGAATTGGTGCGTCCAAGTCTGCACGCCAACCCCTGATGGACAGGAGGGGAGAGGGCTGTTTCCCCAGGAGGAAGCCCTCACAGCAGTTGTTTCCTGGGCTGACCCCACTGACACCCCAAAGAGGAACACTCTCATGACCCTGTGGGGTTTATTCTGGGAAGAACAAGGGTCACTAGGCAAAGCCATAAGTAGGAAAAATGGGGAGGCCTACTGCC
Source organism: Arctocebus calabarensis (assembly GCA_963573935.1). Lineage (NCBI taxonomy): Eukaryota > Metazoa > Chordata > Mammalia > Primates > Lorisidae > Arctocebus > Arctocebus calabarensis. The sequence continues at coordinate 17,320 of CAUYON010125353.1, forward strand.
CATGGGTGACATCTTAGAGCCTCTGTTGAGGGACTTCTATGAGAAGGGAAAAATGACATTCATGTTCTCATTTGTTCAACCAATACTTACTGAGTCCCTGCTATGTGCCAGGCTCTGGGCTGCTGCCGTGGCAATCAAGATCGATTAAGACGGTAGCTTTCAACATTGTCTTGGAAGGTAGTCCAGAATAAGAAGTTAATTTAAAACCATGAACAAAACATACATACACCTATACACACATACACGTGTGCCAAAAAAGCGAACACTTTTTAAGAAATGAAACAACTGGATTAAAATGGTCATAATATATACGAAAAACAAAAGATGAATACAAGTCACGGTGAGCACCTCTTGTAATTGCAGAAGTCAAAGGTGACTTAAGTATTACAAATTTAATACAGTTTTTCCCCTTTCTTAAAATGTGTATACATTTTTTTGGCACCCTCTGTGTGTGTGTACTCTCTCTCTGTGTATATATATGCATATATATATTCACACAAAAAACTGAAACAGAAGTTACACTATGAATACAACCCTTGCTTTGTTCAATGCACTCTGATATTTTGTGTTCTACTTTATAAAAACAAAAGTCACCACAACACTCAGCTGGTTAGCCTGCTGAAATAATTGCACAACCCTCTAGCCCATTTTTTTGTTGTTGTTGTTTGTCTTTTTAGAGACTCTACCCTGGGTAGAGTGCTGTGGCATCATCATAACTCATAGCAACCTCAAACTCCTGGGCTCAAGCGATCCTCCTGCCTCAGCCTTCTGAGTAGCTGGGGCTACAGGCACCTGCCACCATACCCAGCTAGTTTTGCTACTTTTAGTAGAAATGGGGTTTCACTCTTACTTAAGCTAGTCTCAAATTCCTGAGCTCAGGTGATCCTCCCGTTCCAGCCTCCCAGTTTAAGAGTGCTAGGATTGCAGGTGTAAACCACCGCCCCCAGTCTCAACCCATGTTCTCCATCCCACTGAGCTAAGTCCCCTGTTCCCGAGGAGCTCCCTTTCTGGATCTGAAACAGATAAGTCATGAGAGCACAGGACATACAGTGTTTGGGAGTGCTGAGGCTGGAAGAGGTGCCTCTGCCCACAGGTGACAGGGGTGAGCGCCAGGGGAAGCCTGCCTGACGCGATGGCCTGGCACCCAGCTCTCAGGTGTCAGGAAGCAGCCTGGGAAGCAGGAGAGGAGACAAGGGCTCCTGGGAAGTGGGCACTGGACTGGTATACATACGTCTCTTGATGAGAAGATGGGGATGAATGCAATTTTCTAGGAACAGTGCGCAGCTTAGGAAAAGAAGAGGGTGGAGGCCCAGTGTCTTGGAACTGTTGCCATTGAAAAAGCCCTGCAGGCTGGGCATGGAGCTCACACCTGCAACTCTGGGAGGCCAAGACGGGCTGATCGCCTGAGCTCAGAGGTGGGAGACCAGCCTGAGCGAGAAATAGACACCATCTCTACTAAAAATAGAAAAACTAGCCGATTATTGTGGCATGCACCTGTAGTCCCAGTTACTTGGGAGGCCGAGGCAAGGGGATCACCTGAGCTTGAGAGTTTGAGGTAGCTGTGAGCTATGATGCCATGGCACTCTACCCAGGATGACAGAATGAGGCTATGTCTCAAAAAAAAGAGAGCCCTGCAGAGGAGAGGGTATTACGAAAGGAAGCTGGAGGGAAGTGGCCAGAGCTGGTGTCTCCTTGAATTAGTATAATACCAATCTTGGTGTACAAATGCAGAGTGGACGATATGTATAAACAAGCCACGGGAGGATGGAGTCAGCTTGAGCACCTCCTCGTACGTGTGGGTGGGTATTTCACGACCATTGTTGTTCATTCAGCTTTCTTGCCTTCTTGTAGATTTTTAATCCCCTCCTTGAGTCTCAACTTGCTGAACAAATCAAGTTATATTATGAAAGGTGTGCTGAGGTTCGAGAAATAATATCTGCGTACTCATCCATGGCACAGGACGCGGACGAGAGGCAAGAGGCGTGTAAGTATTGATCCACAGAAGAGCCATTGGAAGCACCAAGCATTTGTATTAATGCATATTTGACTTCTCCCTAAGGAGATTAAAACTGAACATACGTGACTTGGCTCAGATACCAATGGGGACAAGTGTGACCTTGAGCCCTCCGCAGATGGACGTGAGTGAAAGTATGCATTGTACCTGGATTCCAAAAAGACCACTGACAGCCCAGAAGAACTAAAACATGTCTCATAGCTTCACCCACAAGAATCTGGTTTAAGAATACAAATGATAGGGGGTGTTTTGCACCTCGCTTGGCATTACTCCCATCCAGAAGACTAGCCTAAGAAAATAAAAATGAATCGGGGAAGAAATTAATCATTAGAAATGTTTCCCCATCGGTGCACTTTCGTCTTGGATCATTAATATCTGAATATTAGCTTTCAGAAATGTTGAACAATGACTTTGTTGTTTGGGGCTTGGTTTGATTTTTTTAAATCCTTGGAATTGACTCATGCTGGAAGACACGAGTAATTTTCAACAGAAAGGATGATTTCGAAATAGCCTGCATTCGTGTGTGCTCGTATTTGCAGGGACATCCTTTTACTCCTATAAGGTGTTTATCGCCACAAAACGTGGTCCTGTCTGGCCTTCCCGAGTTCCAGCTTGGATCTAGCCCTCGTGTGTCTCTCTGTGCTACAGATCTTGGTTGTTTGATATAGGGCACTAAAGTTATTCACATATGTTCCTTCTGGAAGAGAAATTCCTGTGGGGCCTTTGCCATCAGCAAAAGCGAATTGTGAATTTCAGTCTTGGCCATATGTCTCTCCATCTCCAGAGCGGAACTTCCCGTTCCAGGCCCCGTGGAGGGGTGGAGGCATCTCAAACATGCCCCGGTCCAATCGGGTTCACATACAATGGTCCCAGGTAGCCATGAGTGATGGTGATAGGGGAACATGGACAAGCAGTGCTTGTGCAGTTTGATTTAAGAACAGGCCGTGCTGGTCCCCAGCTGCTGCTCTCACCGCTGAATCATCCAGAAATTATGATGCTGTCAGAGGAGGGGGAAGATATGTAGGAACAATAATATCCCAAACAGGAAAGAAACCGATTTGGATCACTTTCATGCTATCAGGAGAGAGTCCTGGGTTGGAAGGCCAGCCCGGCATGCTGATCTGTTGGGTGACCCCGGGAAGACTTTGCTAACATCTCTGGCTGCCTCACCTCCCTGGGGGTCCTTTTACTTTGCTCCTTAACACATAGATAGTGGCCTCCTGGGGCCCAGGCAGAGGCCAGCTGCTCATCCTGTGGAATCTTTCGACAGCCATCAGCAACTTTGGCACATTTCCCTCAGACTTGGCTTTGAATTTGTGACCTGGGGCAAAGGCATCATAGCCAATTTCACATCCCTAAAGGGCCCAAACCAATATCCAATAACCGTTAAGTCTGGCCACTTCTAGCTTCTCTTAAGAAGAAAGGTTTTAGGGAGGTACGGCTTTTTCTCTCCTAAGGGGTATAATATCTTGTCCTTTTCCCTCCTGTTCAGGCCACCTCCACAATTCCTACCTGGATTTCAAGCGCAGGTATGGGGGACCCACGACATGCAGAGCCTTCCCCTGGGAGAAGGAGCTGAAAGACAAACACCCCAGCTTGTTCCAGGCGTTGCTGGAGATGGATTTGCTGACCGGTAATTGAGTCTTTGCTACGGCTTTGGGCGCTGGTTAGCGTGCAGGCTCCCTGGTTCTCTGTGTCTCACTCACCCTCTTTGGTGATTTATGCCTCCAGGTTATTTTTAACCCTAGTGTTCTAGCTTAATTTCACATTTAAATTCTGCCCTTGTATGTCCACAACTCTCAATATATCTGTGCACATTTCCAACGCTAAATGCAAAAACTTAAATTTAGGAATTGCTCATGCAATTCTTTATTTAAAGCCAAGGCCACAAATGGACAGCCAGTAGTCAGAGCTGGCCCCCGAAATACCTTCTTGAATATTCAAAAAATAATAATAATTACCAGTATCTCAAACTCATGTCAAACTGCAGATTTCTAGCTTTCCTTGAAATACCCAAAGATCTGGCAATACTGGGCATTTGCTCCTCTGTGGCAGCCATTCTGGAGGTGACACATAGGCACAGCCCTTCTGTCTGTTTCCTAACCTCCTGCCCACTTCATTCATGGATATGACCTGCCTGGGCCTTTGAACTTGAGACCTCCGATTTGAAAGCCTCTTTATTAAGCCTCATCTCAGGAATCTGTAAATACTTCCCAAGCCCTACCAGTGTCTCCTTACATCATTGTGATTTGACCTTGCCTAGTAACTATGTACACACCATAGGGCTATGCAGGACCTTACACCCTGTTAGAAAGAGGAGAAGCTGGAGGGTATTCTGCCTGGTTATGAGGAACCTGATGAGGGTGACGATACCTGTCTGAGCACCGAGGAGCAGCCCTTGGGGGTCTGAGCACAGAACCAGGCCTTGGGTTGAGGCATTGCGGAAACTGGATTCCCCCTTGTATAAGAACTTTCTGAGAATAGCTGCATCCAGCACTATAGATTTCCTTTGCATCATGACCCTCTCCCACCCCATCCAGGACAAATTGCCATGGGGTGAATTTCACCTTCATTCTTCTGATGCTCCGTATGTGACTACTCAGTTACTTGGCTCGACTTCTGAGATAAGTTTATGGCCTTGTGGGATGAACTTGAATGTAAAGAGAAATAGTGATAGATAGATAAGATAGATAGATCGATAGATAGATACAGTATATATATACACACACACATATATATATATATTTTTTTTTTCTTTAGAGATAGAGTCTCACTTTGTTGCCCTCAGTAGAGTGCCGTGGCGTCACAGCTCAGCAACCTCCAACTCCTGGGCTTAGGCGATTCTCTTACCTCAGCCTCCCGAGTAGGAAATAGAGATATATTTTCACAAAGGCTGTGTGAGTGAGGAAGGGGGCAGTCAGTTCTACCTGGAGGGCCAAGGTGTTTCAGGGAGGCTTCCAGGAGGAGGTGACCCTGGGCCTGATTCTTAA